>PVIA01003816.1:0-156102 GCA_004024845.1 Tonatia bakeri
GTGTCCTTTAACTTTAATCCTATAAACCCCTCCCCCTCTCCCCCAAAATCTCTCTTCTCTCTCCTCTGGTCACTCTCCACCTGACCTCTAATGCAGTGTCTTTGTCTATACCCTGCTTCTTTCTTTGTTTTGTTGTTTAGGTTCCTGTTAAAGGTGAAATCATATGGTATTTATCTTTCACTGCCTGGCTTATTTCGCTCCAGTATGGCTTTTTCTGTCCTGGATCCCACCCTGGGGGAGCCCCCCCAGACCATCTTGTTAAAGCCCCGCCCCAGGGTTAATCTGAATAAACCCATCATTGGAAATTGCATTGTGGGAGACTTTCTATCCCACACATTGTCTTGTGGAGGAAGGAGAGGAATTCGGATGAGTTTAATTCCCGTCTCTGCACCCCCATGCAGTCTAGGTGACAGGTGACACCCACTCTTTCTGTGTCCCTTCATCCCAAACCCCATACTGTCAGATGTGTGGAGTGCCACTATGTTCAGGGACAAGCTTAATCGGTGTCTGGTCGTTTGTCCACTCAAGTGACTGCTGCAAAGTCACCGTCCTTTGCAGTGCAATTTCTCCGGACTGCTCCCGAGCTCTCCGGCTCTTTCTCCAGCTTCCCACTCTCCCTCTTCTCTTACGCCCTCCTCTCCCCTTTCTCCCCAGTCCAGGGGCATCTGCTGATGGGACTGTATAGGAGAGAGCCCACCAATGGCTTCATGCAGACATGCAGCAGCCCCTCAGGCTCCACACGGACACATCAAAGGGCCACTTCCTCCGTGGTGCCCCTCTCCAAGAGTGGCCCTTCCTCACAGTCAGAGGCCCAGGCTTGGAGGTCACCCTCGGTTCCCTCCCTTCCTCATCCTCCTCAGGCCAGCACTTCACCTGGTTACGCTCAGTCCAGCCTCGCTGGGCCCTGCTTCGTTTTACATACAACACAGGGACATTGGCCTTGAGCTCAGAGGCCCTGGCAGGAATTGGAGGGTGGGAGAGGGAGAAGCATGGTGCTTCCCTCCCTGTGAGTGAGCCTCCCAAGGGCTGGCGGCATCTCTCTCCCTCCCTCCCTCCCTGCCCGGCATGGGGGCAATGACCTCTGGGGGCTCTCCCCTTCCTCTGCGGCCCCTCGGCTCTCCCATCACTCAGGTAAATATTTGCTCCTGAAATGTCTGCCCTCAACTGCCATCGGTCAAGCCCACCCCAGATGCCCACGCTGAAACAGTGCGCTGGTGGGGGGTGAAAGAAGCACAGCCATCTCCTGTCAGCCTGCGTCCCCGTCCCTGGGGCTGGGACTGGCCGGAAGCGCCCAGCATCCCGAGGTTTGCTCTCCCATTTCCCCTTCTCCTGCTTCTTAACTCAAACAGGGAGAAGGTGAGGACATGCAACTCTGTTCCTCTCTCTCCAGGCTTTTGGAGACGCTCAGAGGCGTTCTGAGAAGTTGTTCTGCCCCTGACAGGCTCCTGGGGCAGGTGGTGGGGGGTTGGGGGGTGGAGGCGCCGGGACGCACCTTGCTCTTGTGTTTGCTCAAGAATCTTGTTTTTCTGTGCCCTGGTTGTCATCCGTTGAAACGCGGCACCTCAGGCTGTGCCCTTATTGGATTGCTGTGGGTGGAAAAAACGGCTGTTTTTAAAACTGTTTTTCTCCTTGTGTATTTATTGGAGAAGAGAACTTCTGCAAGGAAGTTTCGATCAACTGTTGAGCGTAGAAGTCAAATTATATTTATATAAAATGTAATTACAGGCAACATTAAACTACACCACACGGGGCTGAATTGCTGCAAGGTCACACTGTACAGGGGACCAGGGAAGTGAATCCTCTGGATGCCAGGACGGTGGTTCCTCCGGAGCCCTGGGAGGTGCTCATGCTGGTGGCACTGACAGCTGGCCCGGCCCCGGCTCCGCCCTGGGTGGCAGATGAGTGTGCTCTGTCATTGTTTACCGAAACCTCTAGATGCGTCTTATGCAGCTTTTCCTATGCCTGTTAAAATTCATGATTGAAAAAGGTTAAACATTTAGTAGTGTTTTATGTAGTTTTTCCTGTAGGTGTTATAATTCACAATTGAAAAAAGTTAAAAAATCAGTAACAGCCACTCACCATAAGAGATTGTTCCTTCAAAGAAACACAGAGTACGCTACCCACACCCGGGAGCATAATCTCCCCTGGACCACGGCACTCTCCCAAGGCCGTTGGAATCAGCTCCAAGTCCTCGCCGGGACCCCCACCTCACCAGCCTCTCCCACCCGTCGAGCCCTGCTCTCTGGCCCCACGCACATTCACCTTAAATCCCTGGACTGTGTCAAACTCGCGCCCACCACAGAGTTTTTGTCCCCGCTGTTTCCTCTGCTCAGGAGTCGCTCCCCGAGCTCCTCACAGAGCCTGTGCCCTCACGTGTCACATTGGCTCCCAGGTCATCGTCCCCCCCGCCCGGTGCCCTAGGTCTGTCTCCGATCTTCAGCACCAGCCACCCTCCTCCCCATCTCCTCACCACCGCACTCTCTCCACCGCTTTACTTTTGCTTCCTTCCTAGACTTACCACTGCCTGAAATTACAACAGATCAGCTACATTTCATATACTGGCCGCCGCTGGGAACTATCCTCGTAATGTGTTTGCTTGTCCACAGCCGCCTTCTACCAGAACACACACTCCACAAGGGCAGGGACCACCTGTGCGTTGCTTTCATCTCTGGTGCCCAAAACTAACTGGCACATAGTAGGTGCTTACATGTTGAATATTTGTTGAGGATGTGATGTTTCTTTGTAACGGTCTCCGCCTGTAACTGTAAGTGGTCTTTTCTTAAGTTGTCTTTCTCCGGGTACCGAAGTGCCTCCTTAATGGGATTAAAATGGGGGTCAAACAAGGGCACCAGGGGCGGGACAAGCGACGTCGGTGAGGGAGGTGTTCCCGGTCACAGACAGGCTAGTGGTGGGGACTCGGGGTCACTGGTCAGGGTGAGGCCCACGTGAGGTGGCAGCATCCACCCCGCTTCAGCTGGTTGGGGCCACATGAAATTACAGGGATGGGTAAAACTCAAGGCAGAGTTTTATTCAGGTGTCAGGGATAAAGTCAAATTTTTTCCAATGACAGCTTTGATTCATTACTGAAACCTTGATCTGTACACTTAGGCCCCACCTGTATCTATTCGATCATCACAAAGTGTGGCTCTGCTCTGCATATCACCAGGCAGAACGAAACCAATGGCCTGCTAGGGCCTCAGTCCCCATTGGGTGATCAGTCAGGCTTACTTCTCAAGACCAACAGTTCCCATAAATCTGAAAATGGCTCAGATCTCTCCGCTGACACGTGGAGTGAATCTGCGCTGCTCGAGGGCACGGTGCTGGGGCTGCTCTCCGGCTAACGGGGGCCAGCGGGCTTGAGTTTGGGGGTGAAACACGCCTGACACGAGACCCACAGCCCAACAGTATCCAGGGACGTGTGGATCTAGTGACAACTCAGCAATACGAGCACTGCCAATGAAATGTGGACATGGGGGGGGGGCATTTATATAAAAATAGCGAGGGTGACAGGGATGGGGACTCAGTGGGTAGAAACCAGAATAAAAATAAGGCAAGGGGAGAAAATAAGAGGAGAATGACTTGGCGGTGCGTGGTCAGAGGGGAGAGGAAGAGAGAATCCCAAATTAATAAAGGAAAGTGGAGAGGGAACTATGGGAAAGGAAGACCAAGGGCCAGAAAAGCAAGGCAGGAGGGTTATCGCAGTGGCAGGAGAGCAGCTGGCCCCAGATCCGGGCGTCTGAGAAATCTTGCCATGACACCTGTGGCTGGGGACAGGGGAGGTCACAGCAGAGCGTGTCCTGGCAACGGACTTTTCGCAGGTCCAGGCACTGACACGGAGGTCGGCCGCCTCCCTTACTTTGATTTCGGCTCTGGATGAAAGCGGTTTGAGCTGGGTGCCCTGAGTTCCCATTTTCTAGGTGCAGCTCAGGCACGGGACAGGACTTCTCCTGCGGAGGGTCCCAGCTTGTGTAGCAGGGGACTCTGTCACACTGCCCGGGAAACAGTGCCTCCTCCCACCAGGGAGCCCCGGCTCCTCACCGGGCTCTGTGCCCCACAGTCCCTGGAGCACAGCCTAGGGTCATCGAGTTCAACTAGAAAGGCCCATTGTTTAGCATCTTTCTCATTGGAGCCGGCCCTCCTAATAGGGCCTTTCAACGCCTTGTTTGACAGGCCCCAGGTGGTGTCTCACTGAAGCCTTTAACCTCCCCAGGCCAGGGCAACGGCTGCGCCAATATTAACGCGCACCGGTAAGCCCATCGCCGGTCAGAGGAGGCTCAAACACAGTGCCAGAAATCACAGAGAAAGATGAAGACGCCACATAAAAGGCCTGCGTAAATAGAAAGCAAGTTTAAAAAGATGCCAACAACAAGCTGGGGAAAAATATATTTTTCAATTTATTGTGGACTTCTGAATTGCCAAAGTAATAAATGCCCATTGTAAAAAAAAAGAGAGAGAGAGAGAGAGAAAATACCGGCAATACGGAGGGCATCTACAGAGAAGCGACCGTGACCTCCCCCGACCACGACCTACTCCCACCTCTGTTAGCAGCTCTGTTTGCGCACGTAAAAGGGCCTTGTCTGTGCCCACATAAACATGTGCACCCCAAGCTTCTCTTCCAGCCCCCCTCCCCTCCCATCTGTCAGGGTGACCTCTCGCCAGCATGTGTAAGGGAAGAGATTTTCCTTAATGATAGTTTTTCTGGAGAAATACACAGTCAGCAGAGTATCTTTGTGTCTCTACTCCTCCTTGGACCACATTCACGTGGCCACTGACACCCCTCGAAGCCCTCGGGTGACCCACAACAACAGAATGCTGTTTGCTCTGCCCACGGGAGCCATGGAAGGCCCATCGGGTCACCATCCAGGTTCCCTCCGCACCCCGTGGCCCGTGGCCCCTGCAGCACCACTGCAGGGGGGTGGCTTCAGTGAACTGGTGACGCTCACGGGAAGGCAGAGTGCTGTGTGCCGAGCACCACTTTCCCTGAGCCTCAGGGAAAAGCGAGGGCCAGGGACTCGAAACCGTGGCCCTGGGCGAGACTCGGACCCCCAGCTTCCTAGTGTAGCTCTTCTGAAAATACCTTCTCCCAACTGCCTCCATGGCTTATTTTTAAAGGGACACACAAACTGTTCTCATAAAGGTCATCTTATAACTGAGTCATCCCCGGGAGGCCTAGCAGGGCGGTCAGTGGCAGCTGTGCACGCATGAAGGGCCAGGGGCAGGCTCAGTGGAGGGAGGTAGGTGAGCCCTCCAAACTGAGCCCCTCCAGGGATCCCCACCGGCGTGGCCCAGCCACCTGCTCCCATCACAGGCATCGCACGCTGCGTATTCAGCCCAACCCACACACACAGGCACATAGGTTCAAAGTCAACTACTAGTTCTCAGAGTCCGTGCTGCAGGAGACATTTCACGGCTTGAGACTGTGGAGATATAGTACGGCCTCAGAATGTGTATAGTGTACATTTCACTTTGGAATTAGCATTTCACATTATTTTGCAGAACAGAGTTAATTGCGATCTTTCATTCTTAAACTCTCAAATTTGGCTCCTCAGACCTATGTGGGAAAAGAAAGGGTTGGCGGTAGCTTCAGCTCACCAATTTAAAATTACTCCGGCTTACCACACAGTTAAACTCTTAATTAAGAATTTTTCATGTGACAGTAGTGAAAACCAATTTTGTTCTTCCAGTAACATTGCACCTGCCGGCATATGGTGTTCTATTTTTACTAAAGGGAGTAATACTGTACACATTCTAAAAGCTGTCAGGAAATATATTTGTAGAAAAAATGTGAAAGGGTTAATATCCTTGATAAAAAGAGCTCTTATAAAGTTCGTAATAAAAACATTTGTAACAGCTAGATAGGCAAAAGACCATACCTTTCTATTTAGAAAGGAAAATAAATAGTAAAATAAAAATGTTTAAGTCTATAAATACATAAGTTAAAATAAAGTGGCAGTGAGACACTATGTTGTCTGTAACATCCTCCAGAAACACGCTCCGTACGAGTCTGGCCACAGCACGGCAGGTGTGAGGGGCCCTGGCCTCCAGTCTTGACAGAATCACAGGTCAGCAGAGCAGGTTGGAAAAACAGTTTGGCAATGTGTATCAAGACACCGTCTCCTAGTACTTCTAATTTATTAATCTCCTCTAAATAAATAATAATAGCCATGGCCAAGTAATTTATGCACAAAAATTTATTTCAATATCAATGAGAATGTCTAAAATTAGAAACAATCTAAGTGTCAAACAGTGGGGCCAACACAGCTATATCATGATGCCGACGTGCCAGGGAACACCGTGGAACCCTTAAAAATGTTTATGGAACCCCTCTTTCCTAACATAGGAAAAGCCATGTGATATGCTTCAGTGAGCGTTGAAGATAAAATAATTATCTGGACATCAACATAAAGGTGTATTTGTTGGTACTTAAGTAAACAGTGGTTAATTCTAGCTATTTGGGGTTGACGATTTAATCCATTCTCCACCCGTTGTTTGTTTGTATTTCATCCATTATTACTTTTTCCAAAATTTTCCACAATGGTAGGTATCACTCTTATCAGGAATGAAATCATTGGTATTTAAAAACCACAGAGTTGCCAGGCGGGGCCTAGACGAAACACCAACGACACAGGGAAAAGGTGGAAGCGGAGTCTGATCCCCGGGTCTGCTGGCCGCCCGGCCAGGCTCTCAACACACAGGCTTGTGGCCTGGGACCTCAGCGGCCTCAGACTGCATCGCACCACCTGGACCTGCAGGCCTCCTGAGAACCCAGGAGTGGCGACTTGTGAGTCCAGCTACCCGCATAGAAAAAAGAATGTCCATCCATCTTACTTTAAAGTTTACTTATGAGACAATATTACTACCCCCAGAGTTATAGTGAATTAGGCACCTACATTTAGAACAATATCACCCTATTATAAAAAAAACCTGGTGTTTACCTGTATAATGTTAATGAACACTGACGTATATATTAAGAAGTATATAGCTAAAAAGTAATTCACACCCTGAGAAAGCTTTACAATTATAAATTAAATTCAAAACTATGTAAATAAAGTAAAACATGTCCCTTAAGACGGGACTGTGTAGTGATTCAGATTTAGATAAATCAATTCCCACGGGGAGCTTTCACACAGAGGGATAAGCCCCATTTAATGAAATCTATAGGTCTTGCAATAAATCCCCTGGTTAGGCAGTGATTCTGGGAATGCTCAGTGGGCAGACTTCAGGACGAATTCAGCGTTTCTGAAACAAGAAGTTCAGTGTGAAGTGAGGAAGCAAAAACGTCCCTACATCCTTCCATCCAAAGGGCAAAGAGCCAAATGAGAAGTTCATGGAAGTTCTACTTCAATTCAGTTCTGCTTGAACATTCTCCATGGAAAACAAGAAAGAATTCACATAGTTATTTCTTAGGCTAAGTGGGTTGGTTCTTCGAGACGTTTCCCAGTACTCGCCATCGGTTTAGAGTGTAAAGGGTCTGTGTACCTGAAACCGGCTGAGAGAGTAGACCTACCGGTTGTCACCATGCACACGCACGAGAGGTGACGGGGAGGTGATGGGCGCCTTGATTAGCTTGATCATGGGGATCACGCCACAACATGTATGTACATCACGTGGTATACTTTAAATACCACAGCACATCACTGTACACATGATGTACAGTTTCTGTCTGTCGATTATACCTCAATAAAGCTGAAAAAAGAAAAAGAAAATAATTGAGGGGAAGGAAATGCCAGAAACAAAGGTGGTGCAGATGGGGAGCCTCAAAATCCACTTATAATAACTCAAAACCCTGGCTAAATGCTGACCGCATATACCCAGACAGTGCTCTAACAATAGCAAGAAGGCTGAGAGAGCTGAAGAGAGATTTGTATTGTCACTCTTCTAAAGAGCATTTGGAGGCCAAGTCCCACTAATTTAAAGGACACTGGTGACCACTTTGGGTGTCCGTGGAAAGCTCAGATGACCCACGCCTTCAAACGAAGACTGCATTTCAGGACAAAGGGGTTCACTCTACGACTATAGGCAACACGGAAACAGTCTCCCTCCGAAAGGGTGTGCAGTCAATCCTCTGTGACTTGAAGCAGTTAACTGCCTGGTAGAAAAAAATGAGACATTCTTTAGAGGAAGAGAGCAGAACCCAGAGTCTTTACGTTGTATTATCCACAACGTCCAGTGAGCAGGCAGAATTAATACATGTCTCAAAACATCAACAAAGAGAAAACTCAACCAATGGAAATGATTCAGATGCTGGAATTAGTAGAAAAGCTGTTTAAAACAACTGTAATAAATATGTGTAGAGTCTATAGAAAAAGAGGGGCATAGTGGATGTAGAAATGAGTAATTTCAGGAGGGATTCAGAAACCCCATAAAAGAGGACAGTGGAAATCCTGGAAGTAAGTAGTACAACCTGTAAAACGAGACATTCTGGACGGTGTTAACAATAGATTGAATACAACAGCCTACAGCAGCCAGGCGGGCTGGAGCCCACAGAGAAGACAAGATGGAGAGGAAAAGAACACAGGTCCTAAGTGGCCGGTAGGAAGAAACAAGTAATAAAATACATGCAGTGGGAGATTCGGGAGGACTGCAGAGAGGGTATGGGGCAGGCAAAGCACGAAGAAACATTAGCTGAAAAATTGCCAAATTTGCTCAAACAGGGTAACCCACGCATCAAAGAATCTGTGCAAACCCCAAGTAGAACAAAACAAACAAACAAAAAACTACACCTGAGTACGCTATAACCAAGCTACTGAGAACTAGAGATTACAAACAGAACAAGCTTAATAGCAGCCAGGAGAATAAAACACATGTTAAATGTAAGTGAACGACAATAAGAAAATTGATCAAGACACTGAAAGCTGGAAGACAATTGAATGACATCTTTAAAGTGCCAAAGGGAAAAGAAACTGCCGACTAAGAATTCTATGTTGAGGAAATTATCCTGAATATCAAAAATGAAAACAACAGTTTTAGCACAATCCCTATCAAAATTTTAACAGCAGTTTTTGCAGAAATGGAAAAGCTGATTTTCAAGTTCATATGGAACTGCAAGGGTCCCTGAATCACCAAAATAGTCTTAAAAATAATTGAGTCAGATGCTTTGCACTTTCCAACTTCAAAACTTAATACAAAGCTACAGAGTAGGACCAGCATAAGAACAGACTAATAGTCCAATGGAATACAATTGAGAGCTCAGAAAAACATCGATATGTCTATGGCCAATTGATCTTTCACAAGGCTGTGAAGCCCATTCAATAGAGAAACAATAGCCTGTTCAACCACTGGTGCTGAGACAACTGAATTACCACACGCAAAGGGTGAAGTCACCCCTGCCTCACTCCAGCAGGCCAGTGAGTACGAGCTAAAACTACCAAACTCTTAGGAGAAAACGTAGAAGTAAGTCTTTATGAACTTAGATTTGACAACGGATGCTTAGCGGTAACACCAAAAGACACAAATGACCAAAGAAAAACATCAAAATAAAAAACTTCTTTATCAAGAGAGATGATAAAGAAAGTGAAAAGACGAAGGGGAAATATTTTCCAATCGTATATGTAATGGAGGCTAAACCCAGGATGTATTTTTAAAACTGCCTGCAAGTCAACAAAAAAGACAAACAACCCGATAATAAAATGAACAAAGCCCTTTGAAAGACATGTCCGGAGAGGGTGCACGAGTGGCCAGTGAGCACGTGGAAAGGTGCTCAGGGCCATTCGTCACTGGGGAGGCGCGAATCCACACCACAGTGGGTAGTGCGCCATACCTACTTCCATGGCTACGATTGTTTGTTTGTTTTTTTAAGGAAAATAACCAGCATTGATGTGAATGTGGATTCACTGGAATCCTTGTACATGGCCGGTGGGAATGGAAAATAGCCTGGCCTTTCCTCAGAAAGCTAAATATACACTGACCCAAGAATTCTCAGCACTATACCTCAAAGAATTGAAAACAGTGACTCCAACAGATATTTGTATGCCAATATTAATGGTATCATTATTCATATTAGCCAAAAAGTGAGAACAAGCCAAGTGTTTATCAATAGATGAATGGATGAATGAAGTGTGATTATAAACATACAATGGAATATTATTCAGCCACAAAAAGAAATGAAACTCTGGTATATGCTATACAATGGATGAACCTAATGTTACGTGAAATAAGCTAGATGAAAAGGACAAATATTGTGTGGTGCCACTTACATGAAATGTTTATCGTAGGCAAATGCACAGGGACAGGAAGCAGATGAGAAGTCCCCGGGGCTGGGAGAAGGGAGCGCGGGAAGTTACTACACGACCGTCACAGCAGATTTCGGGGGCTGATGAAACCTTTGCAGACAGGTGTGGCGGCTGCACACCATGAATGTGATTAACACCACCGCGCTGTCTGCCTAAGACGATTAGGATGGCAAATATCATTACACATATTTTACCCTAATGAGAACTTTAGAAAATACAGTAAAAAATAAAATTTTTAAACTATTAAAAATAATAAAAAATAAAAGCAAATACATTTTTTAGATCATCAAAAGCAGCAAATATGTTGTCAACAGCTCCGCTTTACAAGAAATGTCAAAGGAAGCTTTTCAACCTGAAAGGAAATGATCTAAACTGGAAATCTTGATTGAAAGGAAGGAAGGAAATGAAATATGTGGGTTAATGCAAGGGCCTGTCTTCTTTTCTTAATTTCTTTAAAAGGCAATTGACCAACCCAAGAATAATAAATATGCGTTTGGGTTTAAAGCACACACAGAAGTAAAGTGGATGGCAGTGGCACAAGGGACAGGAAGAGGCACGAATGAAACTGTGCTGTCGTGAGCTTCTTACATTGTGTCTACGAGTGTGATGGTGATTCTAGGCAGCTTATGACCAGTTAGAGATGCATATTGTACATCTAGAGACAGCACCACATATAACAATACAAAGAGGTAAAGACTTGGAAGAGAGAGAATGAAATTCTAAACAATCCTCAACAGAAGAGAAGACAAAGAAAAAAATCCCTAAAACAAAGGAATTAGAAAACAAAGAGCAAGATGCTAGATTTAAACCCGATCATCTCAATAACTATATCAACTTAAATGAACTAATATAGTTAGAAAACAGAGACCGGAGACTAGATTTTTTTTAAAAAAGCAAGATCCAACTATTCACAGTTTAAAAGGGATGCAATTTATAAAGACACAGACAGGTTTTAAAAAAGGCTGGAAAACACTTAAAAGAAGCAGCAAGAATGATACAGTTACCAGTCTGCTATTAATGTCAAAGAAAGGGGTCTTCAGGACAAAGAATGTCAGCAGACATGAAGTCACTTCAGAACCCCAGAAGGGTCCATTTATCAAGAGCTAACGCCCCTGAGTGTGTAGTTTTCCAGTAACAGTTTAAAAACACACGGAGCAGAAACTAGCAGAACGAAACAGAGAAGCATCAACAGATGTGCCATTGCCTGTTGCTGCGTCTGATTGGCCCCGTGAACTGGGAGACTCAGTATCGCCATGATGTCAGCCCCCTGGGTGTGTAGATTCAAGGCAATCCCACTTAAAATCTGCACAGGCCTTTTTGTTTTGTGTAGATACTGAGCATCTAAATTTAAAATTCATGTGAGAATGCAAAGGACCTGAAATATCATCTTTCAAAACAAGAATAAAATTCCGGTTCTTACACTAATTGACTCCAAACAAATGAAATCATTTAAAAGCTGCAGTAATCGAGCCATGGGGGTTGAGAAAGATATAGATCGATAGATCGGCGGAACTGTGGAGAGAGACTAACGATACACACACAGTCTAAAGAGTCAGTCAATGTTCGACAAGACATCGAGATAAGTGAACGGGGAAAGGGAAGTCAGCTTTGTCTCGGTGCCCGCAGGACCTTTGCACGGAGAAAAAACAGTCTCGACTGCTGTGTCATGGGATACACAGTCATTCGTTTGAAAAGGATGATGGGTCTAAAACTAAAAAACTAAAAATATAAAGCTTCTAGAAAGAATGGAAAAACTCCTTTATAACTTTCAAGTGTATGGAGATTTCTTAAAACTCTAAAAGCCTTAACCATAATGTAAAATATGTATCACATAGTTTATGAATATTAAGAACTTCTGCTCTCAGCGAAACACTGATAATTAAACAAAAATGCCTCAGACTAGGAGAACATATACGAGTATGTATATCTGACGAAGAAAAGGGGAACATATAAAATGGTGCTCAGCCTCACCAGTCATCAGGGACATGCAAATGGAAACCACCGTGAGAGTTCACCTCGCACCTGTCAGAACGGCTGTCGTCAGAAAGTCAACGAACAGTCATTGCGGCGAGGGTGCACGGAAGTGGGGACCCTCGTGCACCGTTAGCGGGGTTGCACACTGAGGCATTCGCTATGGAGAACAGTATAGAGGTTGCTCAAAAAATTAAACCTAGAACCACCAATTCCCCTTCTGGGTAGTTATTAGAAAAAAAAAACACAAACACTGTTTTGAAAAGCCATCCGCATCCCTGCATTCAGTGCAGCGTTCTGTACAGTCGCCTGCAACAGCCTGGGTGTCTGCCGACAAGGACTGGGTAGAGAAACTGTGGTGCGTGTGTCCTCCGGCGTGTGGCTCAGCCACATAGGAGAACGAAGCCTTGCCATTTGTGGCAACATGGATGGACCTAGAGGGTATTGTGGGAAGTGAAACAAGTCAGACGGAGAAAGACAAATACCGTATATCACTTACATGTGGAATCTTAAAAAAAAAAAAGAAATGAACAAACAAGGCAAAAACAGGCTCATACATACAGACAGCAAACGGGGGTTTGGCAGAGGGGCAGGGCATGGGGGATGGGTGAGAAAGGCAAAGGGAAAAGAGGTACAGATTTCCAGTTATAGAACAAATTAGGGGGCATCATGCACAGCACAGAGAATATGGTCAATAACATCGTAATAACTTTGCATGGTGTCAAATGGTTACTGGGCTCACGATCGCGTCGGAAGGTGTATGAACCATGGTGTGGCACACCTGAAACTAACATGCTATTGCATGTCGGCAACACTGGAATAAAAGATAAATTTTAAGAAACGCTGGGCCCTTTTTCCGTTCTGACGTCACGACTCTCCAGCATCTGAACCTGGATCGCTCTCTCCTTGAAAATCCCTCTTTAGCTTCGTGAGAACGAGTCTCCCTCCTTTTTCTTACCTTTCTAACCAGGGAGCTCCGATCAGCTCGGATTCAAGTTGAATTGTTCACTGAACTCTTTTTAGTGCACTCAAATGGAGAAGCTGGGAAAAGAACAAAAGCCTTGTGCTTTGGGGGCTGGAAACGTCACAGTCATTAAAGAGTCGCCCTTGACCTGGGCGCAGCTGCAGTGAGTGAAGTGTGATAGACTTGGTCGTGCTTGGCCCGCTCCGTTCCCGCTCTGAATCAGGGACCTGCGTCGTGGTGCCTCTACCTATGGACCACGTTGGCTGCCTGCACTGCCAGCTCTGCGTTCATCGGGCCGTGGACCCCAGAATCCGGCTCCAGGCTGCTGCTTCTGTCCCCCACAGCCAGCCCACCACCACCTACTGCAGGCCATTGTTACTCCCTTCCTGTTTGTGCAAGAAGCCTCACCTGATGGCTCTCCCTCCTCTAGTAACGCCCACCTCCTCTCGCAGTGCTGAGCGAGTAATGTCCCAAAGCTCGTCCCAGTTCAGGTACCTCTGTGTTTCGTTTTGCCTGCAGAATAACGTCCATGCACCTTTGGGTGACATTGAAGGCCCTCTGTGATCTGGTTCCGACACCTTGGTCCTTTTGAATACTGATTCCAGCTCAGCCTTTCCGGCAGTCTCAAATAACAGCATGTCATTGTCACCGAGTGCTCCCTCTGCCAAGCATGAGCCATCCTTCACGTGGAGGTCACAGGCTTCGCCCCGAAGTAGCCCTTGTCCTGACCCGACTCTCCCTGCCCCTCTGCCACCCCACTCCAACCACTCCAACAGTTAGCCCCATCGCCTCCCTTCCTTGTACCCTGGACCCGCCAGTTGGGGCATCCTGACTTCTTGACTTCTCCAGTTGCTTCTGCCATCTTTTTTTTTTTTTTTTCGAGTTCTGTCTTGTCATCACCATGACATTAGTCCAGCTTTCCTGTTTGTTAGCTAACCCTCTGGCTTGTCCCCTGGATGCCCTCCTTAGAATTTCCACTACAGGAAGGCCTGCTGGCACCAACCCCAGCGACTTGGGCTGTGCTCTGTTCTTTGGCTTCGACACCAAAAGGGTGGGCAGCTGGGCATTCTGAACCTGATTCATCTGACTCGTGATAAAACCATAACAGAGATTTCCCAGAATCTCAGGTGTGAGAGGAATCTTAAGGTCTCTCACAGTGGAGCCTGTGTCTGAGGTGAAAGCCCTGTGTTCTTTCTGTCGTTTTGCCATCCTTTATAATAGTCTTTCAAAGAGCTGATGGCAGCTTTCGTGTCCCCAAGTCTTCCCTTCTAATCTCGACATCGCAGTTCCTGTGGGTGCTGTCTCCAGCCCTGACTGGTTTCCTCTAAATTAGCTTCAATTAGTTAATTAGCTACTGGACAGAGTTTAAAACAATGTCCCAACTGTATCCTGACCCTTTTGGACTGGGATCGGGTTTTCTATTATTTATGTTCATTTTTGCCTAGCCTTCTCCATGACGCAGGTTGGGATCTTTTAAAGAACTTTTTCTGGAACCAATGTATCAGCTACTTCCCGCTTCAGCCTCATCTCAGATCCGAATGGGGATGGGGAGAGGATGGGCAAGAGCCCGAGCTTCCAGTGGGTTCTCTGCAGCAGCGCACAGATCCGCAGCCTGCTGCCCCGGGGGCCTCCAGCTCTGCCGTGGCTGTCTGAGGCTCAGGCCCCCTTCCCTCCTGCCAACCGCACCACCCACGCCCCTCCCATCTACTTACTGTGCAAGACGGTTGTGGAGGGAAACCTTCAGTCCTTGTAGTTGACCCCACAATGTTAGTGACAGGTCCCTTTACCTACACAGCTGATCGAGACGCACCCCTGTGCCCGTCTGTCACAGGCGGGAGTCCCCCACCCGTGCTCTGGTTCGCCCAGTGCACGTTCTG
The DNA here is from genome assembly GCA_004024845.1 of Tonatia bakeri. Classification (NCBI taxonomy): domain Eukaryota; kingdom Metazoa; phylum Chordata; class Mammalia; order Chiroptera; family Phyllostomidae; genus Tonatia; species Tonatia bakeri. The sequence continues at coordinate 15,045 of PVIA01003816.1, forward strand.
CCATCGTTTAGCCAGTCAGTCTAGCTGTGGCCCGTCTGCCCCGAGGAGTGAGGAGCCTCCTCGGGTTCCACCACATCTTACCGCACTCCTCTGAATTAGAGCCTGCCGGGAAAAGCAGCAGCCAGTTTAGCTGACATAACTTTCTTTCCTCTTCTTTCAAATTCCCGTTTTCACTGCTCCATTTGCGCTTTGAGTCTTAACTTGGTCCACGCCAAGCTCCCCGTTCTATGCCGTTGGGGAGTTTCCTCCATTCACCGGGGTTAATCAGGCAGGAGTGTTTGCTCATTTACTTTTTATTGCTTGCATTGGGATGTGATTTTCCTCTCCCATCCCTGGGACACACCCAGCCTTTCGTGCTCACTACCTCCCCCCTTGCCTTGGCTGATAGGGTCCTCTGTTCGGTGCCGGCAGGGAACTGTGACTATATTTGCCTTGGCTCCTCAGCTACAGCCAGAGTCCCGTGAAGGTGAGAATCCTGTATTACTCCATATAGTGTCTGCTGCAGAGCACAGCACCCGACGGAAGTTTGGTGAAGACCCGCTTTCTGAACAGATGGATGAGAACATTCATTTTTCTTCTCGGTTTCCTTCCTCGTGAATACTGCGCCACAAATGTCCTGCATTTAAGCCTCTCCGATCCCAGAGTGAACTTAGTTGTCTTTTAAATAATAGATGTCACTAGATTCCTGTCCGAAAGGCTGCGGTGCCCATTTCTCCCAGCCGTGCGCTGGGTGCTGCTCCCCTCCTGTCTCCTCTGGAAGCAGGTGTGCTGTGTCTTGTTGCAATCTGGTGGCTCGGGTTCAAAGGGCTGCATCATCACCGCACCTCTGTCCCGTCTTTCCTGTGGAGTTCGTACGTATTCTCATTTTTTTTGTCTTTTTGATGTTCACCTCTATGAATTTGTTCTTCACGTGAATTTTTCCACACTGTCCATTTTCCTGTCCAGTTGCCTGTCTCTGCTTATCAGTTTATAAACTTTTTGTGGGCTACTGATATTTATCCTTTGCTTAACCTTAGCACTGCAGAAGCTATTTCCAAATGTCTTGTTTATCTGTCGACTGTGTTTATTGTATACTTTGCAGCTCATGTCTTTCAATAGGATTTGTAGTTTTCTTTATAAACGATTTCTGCAAATTTATCCCTAATTATTTTGTAGTGCTTGTCAATGTTAGGAAAAATTGTTTTCATTTGTATTTCTAGGCCCTTATTACTAAACAAAAGTAACTGGTGCTTGTCTCCTGACCTCGTATCCAACTATTTTATCATTACCGCCTGCTGTTGTGGTTTTCACGCAAACACATGGGGCGACATGGGGTTTCACTCACACCGTCAGCGAAGGCAGAGAATTTGATTTCATCTTTTGCAAATGAGCTACTTCATCTCCTTGTTGTTCTGCGTTCCCCAGAACTTCCGAGACAATGTTAACTGGTCATGGTGGGAGTGTGTATGCCTACCTCATCCACAAATTTAACTTAAAATGTTGTAGGATTTTATTTATTTTACAGAGATATTTCTGTTTCCTTTTCCTAACTCTTTCCCCTTTTAATTAGAAATGCTACATTTTCCTTTTTCATTAATCGTATATTTATTTCTCCTATTCCACGTTCAGGGGTGGGCTAGTTTATCATACATATAAAAGATTGGAACTTTCCCCCAAGGACCCCACACCAGCCCACTCTCCTCCACAGGCTGCACTTCCTTGTGACCCCAGCAGGCTGCTGGGATGACGAGGCAGGGGTCCCGAGTGAGCGAGGGCAGAGAGGGAGCAGGACCGAATAGTGTCGTAAGGGGAGAAGATGAACTAAAGTGGAGGGGGGAGATGGCGCCGTTGCGAGAAGTCGGGGCGTTTTATCTGCAGGAAACTCGATCCAGCAAAGTTTGGGGAGGAGGCATTTATAAGTGGTCAGCCGACAGTGGGCGTGGTGGCATGCCCCAGTTACCCCGGAGCAGTAATTGGGAGGCCACTGTCGGGGTCATTCCAGTGTGAGGGACGAGGGCCAGCGCGGGCAGGGCAGGAAGGGGAGATGCAGCAGGGAGGGATCGCGGGCAGATTCTGGCAGTGGCCTAGATACTGGGGCTCAGAGGTCAGATGACCGCAGCAGGTTGTGATTTTTCCCCATTGTGAGTCCTAAGAATTCTCTGAACCATAGATAGTAGGTTTTTACTGTTACTGTAGTAAATTATTACAAACTGCATGGCTTCAAACAGCAGAAATGTTACCTTACAGGTCTGGAGGGAAGCTGAGTCTTACGGCTAGCGAAGGCGTCTGCAGGAGCACATGCTCAGGGAGGCTCAGAGGAGGATCCATTTCCCAGCTGTTTCTAGCTTCTGGAGGCTCCCGCAGAAGCCTGGGCATGTGGTCCCTTCCTCTGCCTTCCAGGGGTCTCACTTGACCTCTGTGTCTGCCATCTCATCTCCTTCTCTGTCTCTGTCCCTCCTGTCCCCCTTGTATAAGGACCCTTGCGATTAGACTGACCCACTTCGGTCATCCAGCAGAATCTCACCAACTCAAGACCCTTCATCACACCCTTTACCATGTGAGGCGACACAGCCTCCAGAATTAAGACAAGGACACCTAGGGGAAAGGGGGTCGTTATCCAGCCTGCCACACAAAATCCGGTGCTGAGCTCCTCTTTGCAAAACGGTCGGCTCCAGGCGCACACACACTCGTTAGACTCTCTGGACTCGCTGCAGCTCACTGCCTCTCTGCCTGTTTGGTGCACCGCCACCCTTTTGGGGTCAGGCTGGGTCTGTTTGGGCAGCTTGAGTTCTTTCCTTTACTCTCACTAGGACAAATCACCATGAAGCACTCATTTTGCTTAAAAAAATTTTTTTTGCTTTCCCACCATTATTCTTGCTGCACTTTTACCTCTTTATTTCCAAGTTTCCCAATTCAAAAAGTCCAAGTACACATTAAGATCAAACACGTGTTGTGCTTGGGGTCCAGAGCAGTTTCCTCAAGAATTTGCTCATGATGGCAGATGGCCTGTTCAAACAAAACAACCCACATGTTCCTTTTAAAGTCGGCTGCAATGGGGAAGTGCCGACGAACCAGGCTGGGTGTCTAACATAAGCAATCTGGGACCCTTATGTTCTTCAGACAAACACACCACAGAAACTTCTCTGGACCGTATCATCAGCTCTTTGGACCGTATTATCATCATCTTCCCATAACAAACCAAAGAGCAAAGATAAATTTCTTCTATAAGATTACTTCCATCTGTCCTTCAAGAACATCTGAGCCTGTGGAAGTCTACTTCATGTGCGTGAATTAAGGCCGGTGTAGCGTGAAGAATAACAGTGCGGCGTGTGGAAACAGACACTGCGTGGTCGGCTGTGGGTCCATCTGTCCCTGGCCTTGGGAAAATGACTGAATCATCCTAGCTGAGCTTTCCCGTTGGCCTCATGACAGCACTCGGCTGGGCTGTGACGGGGGTCAGTGAAATGATCTGAGCAGAGCACTTCATCCAGGACAGACAGAGAGAAAGTTCTCGGTACGTATTAACTCTCAGTTCTTTTTGTCACATCCCATTAAAAAAGCGCCAGATGCATCACAGAGATTCGCTCCCCCGCTTCAGTCCATCTGAAAAACAGAGACGTCGTGAGGCCCTGGGACGACTGCAATGGAAAACTCCCCAGGACCTCCCTCCGCCTGCGTTTTTAACTAATGTGGCCCCAACCTCCTCTGTTGACAAAAAAGGAGCACGCTGGCTTGTGCAGTCCTTCTTCTAAGACCCTGAGGACATCATCTTTCTTCCGGAGGGAACAGTAGAAAGAGAGTTCTGGTCCTCCCCCAGAATTTCCGTGACTCTCAGCCACGTCCCTCCTTCCTCTCCCTGGCACAGCTGTGAAACTACGTGTTAAGGGCTCCCGAAGTCTCCTACTCGGTTTGGAGAGTCTGGTAAAGCAGGACACCCTTAGTAATCCGGACCCATCCTAGGGGAGCTGGGGCTCCCTCTGCACAGCTGCACGAAGGGCCCAAACTGGGGTGAGCAAGGTGGGCCTGCAGGAGACAGACAGTAGAATCATTGAACGAGGTCGAAGACACAGACCAAATTCCAGAGCTGCTTGGCTGAAAATTTCTGAGCAAGTCAAATGAATGAGTCAGTCCAGTTGCTGAAATACAGTAATTTAAAAATAATGACATGCTTAAGTGTTCGGTTCCCACAGCAGTAAACTGTGCCAGATTGGACAAGAGTGAGCGGATGGTTCTGGAGGCATCGAGTCAACACTTACATGAGGCACTGTGCTGGGCCAGACAGCTGGCTGGTGACGCCATGGCTGAGCCTGGAGGCCACAACCTCATGTCTCACTGTGGTGTGACATCTTAGTGCACTTTGTCACAGTGAACTTTGCTCTTCCCGACTCTGAGCCTCGGGGGAGTGTGGAGTGACAGAGTGCAGCTGCCACCTTCCCTGCCCCAAGGCCGCGTTTGCAAATTCCAGAGGCGGCTCCAGTGCCGAAAGGTGTTCACGCACTCCCCTCCTTTGTATTCCCTTCAGAGCTGACATTCAGATGCTCAGAAAGCCAGAGCTGCCCCCTCACCCCACATCTGGGTCTCGAAGCCCTGAATATTTATTTATAGCCCTTTGAGAATTTCAAGTGTCGTGTTCAGGTAGGGTGCTATTTTTACCTGGTTGCTGTTTGAAGATATACTTGCCAAGGTTAACACACTAGAAAGCAACTTTTCTGACTTTAATTGTATTACATGCAAATTTGGGGACTAGAGAACGGAGCAAGGAAGGATGTAAGAACACCCATCGTGCCACTGTCGATGTCAACACTTGGCTTTCTCTCCTCTCTGTGTCCATACATGCACGTAGACACAACATTCAGATTTTTATGACGCCTTCAAACTTTACATACAAAGTTTATTCTGCTTGTATTCATCTATTATTTTATCACTTTATTAGTGGAACACAAGCACTTCCTCATGTCAAAAAATATTATTTGAAAATGTCATTTTGCTAAGCAATATTTTTTTGCAAATGTTATTTTTGTCACTAAATAATGTCCTGTTTCACCCACACATGGCCCGAGAAAAGTGATTCTGCCCCTTCTTACTGCTGCAGTGGCCCTCAGACTCGATAACACAATTCTAGGGACCACCAAAGGCAGGAAGCTGGGAAGACCACCTCGGGAACAGTCGGAGGGTGGCAGTCTAGACAGAAAATCTAGGCACTCGGACAGCATCACGTCCATAAGATCCGCCCGGCCCTGTCATCCCGTCCAGTGGCCCGGACACAGCCCGGACCCCGGGGCTGTGTCCAGGGCCTCCCACACTTTGTCACAGCGAACTTGCTCTTTCGCCCAGCCCCTGTTCCTGCCAAACGGGCCGGTTTAGTCTCCTGGACACAGAACTCGGGGGCCTTTGTTCCCTCTGCAGCGTGCTCTCCCTGTCCTTGCACTCCCGATGTCCCCACCCTCCCAGCGACTTGTCTGCATCTTATCCAGACGTTCACGGCACGCCACCAGCAGCACCTCCTCTATGGAGCTTCTCTGCTCCCCCAAACTTACTTGTATGATTCTTCTGAAGTGCTCCTCCCAGAATATTTGACCCCAGGCAGAGAGTGGCAAGGACGTTTGTGTATAGTATCCCACCATTTCTCTCTCTTTCTTGGCTCCTTTATCGGCCCTAGAACAACTTCTTCTCTGTCTGTGTGCCACAGACTCATCCAGCCTCCTCTGTCTTCTCCCACTACTGCTTACGCGCCAGATCACTACACTGCTGCTATGTTAGGGGTGCATGGGGGATGCAGGAAAGTGCTTTACTTTCTCTCCATGGTCTGCCTTCTAAAACCATGGCCATCCTATGGGTCCAAATAAGCCCAGCTTGAAATAGAAAACAGAGGCCGATTCTTTCTTGCTCGCCCGGGTTCTCTCTGTGTCCACAAACAACAGATGGGAGAGTGGGGGAGGCCTGGGACCAGCCGGACTTGGTGAGAAGATTGTTGCTGACTCTGGTAGGAGCAGGTTCAGAAGCGAGGCAGGAGTTTCGGCACAGTGATGGAGAAGTGGTGAAGGCTGTGGTTATCTCTTCTAGAATCTTGCTGTGGAAAGAAACATGAAATGGGGCTGGAAGGGAGTGCAGGACTGAGAAACAATTGTGTTTGATTTTTTCTCCAAGATGGAAGAGATTAGACTCTTATAAAAGCTCATAGAGATCGGAAGTTGAAGATAGGAAAAAGTGTTTGAATGGTAGACCAAGGTTCCAGAAAAGGTGAAGAGATGGTTGCAGAGCAGAGAAATCTTCCCCAAAATTCAAGTCTCAGCCAATGCTTTGGGGAGTACTTCCGGGACACTGAATGGCCAGAGGGTAGCCGGTGTGTGACATTCAGAGTCCCTGGAAAATGACGAGGCTGCTTAAGGAAGAGGAACTCAAACCAAAAGGAGAAGCAGGGACTTGTGAGGTTGTCACAAGGGGACACGGACTTGTTTCTGTGGTGTCCCGCATGGGGGCAGAGTGCTTTTCATGGCGACGTGGAAATGCCCACAGACCTCGGCAAGACAGCGACAGACACTCCCATAGCTCCCTGAGCCTGCTGCTTCTTCAGGGGAGCTTCAGGGGGCGCTCCTAGACTTCCACACACCACACAGGGCCTCAGGCCAGAGCACTAGTGTTTGTTTTCATCCCACGTGTAACCCCCTCTGTTCAATGCCCCTTCGGTATTCAGCATGAGAGCCTCCACTGTCCAGGTAACAGGATGAATTTTCACTGCATGCAAGTTGGAGTAAAGAAAGTCAGCAGTGACATCCTTAATTACAACTGTGACTTTCAATACCCTTTCCATGGACTGAACCCTTCCCTTGAGCAAGTTAGTTGAAGTTCTTCCCAATGCAGTTTAATGTAGGAGTGGTGGACTATGTTCTCTTTGCCCCTCGAAGTCAGTGTGATCTTATTCTTTTTTAGTGAATGTATTGGGGTGACATTGGTTAATAACATTATATAGGTTTCAGGGGTACAGTTCTACAACGCATCACCTGTACACTGTATTGTGTGTTCCCCACCCCAAGTCAAGTCTCCTTCCATCACCATTTACCCCTCTCCACCCCCTTTCTCTCTAGCCATCACCTCACTGTTGACACAGGGGTCTCGTTGTTGTTGCTTAACCCCCTCACCTTTGTCACCCAGCACCCCCCCCTCCTCCATGCCCTCTGACAGCTGTCAGTCTGTTCTAAGTGTCCATGCATCTGTTTCTGTTTTATCTGTTAGTTTATTTTGTTATTATTTTTTTTCCAAGACTGAAAGTTGCTTTTTCAATCACTGGATCAACTCTTTTCTTTTTTTCTGCTTCACATTGCCTTCAAGAGTCCCTCCGATGAACAAAGGACTAAAAACAATGGCATTCTGTTTCTAAGCAGCATTGTCCTTCACTACAAGCCCCAACATTGGATTCCATTTGGTTCAGGAACTCTTCTGAAGCAAGCTCCTGATTAGTGTCTTCGGAGAGAAACCATGTTCTTCAACAGTAGCAAAATCCAAAAAGCCACATTACTACGAAGAAGTGAAATGTTCCCTGTTAATGTTCACTGTTCATGGCTAAAATAAAAGGCATTTCAGAAGACATCAGCCACGTCCCTGTCCTCTCTGCAGGGGAGCATGGCTGCTAAGAAATTCGTGCAGAAACTACTTCCTAATATTAGAATTAACTTAAATGTTTAATTTGTTTCCCAAGCTCTGTTCAAGTCGATGAGCAAGGGATAAAAAGGAAGACTCCTAGCCCTTGGTTTGGCTAGGCACAAAGGGAGAGCCTCTAAAACAAGTGGAAGAGAATGGCCTGAGGCATGTGTACATTTTCAAAGACCACGGTGCCTGAGAGCAGGCAGGGCCCTTGCGGTTTGCCGGGAGAAGCTGCCTTTGAGGGACAAGAAGACGAAGTTCCCGTGCACGCGGCGATTGAGCCCAGCCGTTACTTTCCCCCGGTGCTTTAGTGGGCACTTCAATTGGAATAAATATTTTCCCCAAGTCTGTCATCAGCCAAGCAGGAGAGTCATTTTCGGGGATTCAGGAAGGAACGTGGATGATCAAGGAGAAGAAGGAGGAGGAGACTGATTGTCTGTGTTGGACCACTGTTTGAATCTGCATCCGTCCATCGAGAAGTTTTGGCGGCAGGGGCAGCTTTCCTTTATTTGTAAACAATCTTGAGTTCTATTGACACTTTCCCAGCATCACTTCCCCAGAATAGGAAAGATCGTGGCAGTGGTTATAACGGGTGGACTGTCACAAATTTTTTCAGCCTGTTTAGGAGTGGCGGTGCGCTGCCACAGCCCGGGGAGGGAGACAGCAAACTCGCCGGTCTCATGAACACCGCGAATGCGCGGCGGCTGAGAATGGATGCTACCCAACATCTCAGCGGAGCTCGAACCCGTTTCTAAGAAACTGATACTAGGAAGGCTGTTCTGAGAGAAACGGAAGCTCACTCACATCCTGAAAGTGCTTCTCATGAAACTCCCCAAGTCAACCGTTTGTTTCCTCCCCTCGAGAATAGCAGGCGAGTGAACGAGTGAGTGTTCAGATTTGTAGACAATACGAAGCATGTCCACCTGAGGGGCGCCCTCACCGGGACACCCGACGGCCAGAGAACATGGACAGTCTTGTCCAGCACTGGCCACGCCCGTGTCCGAGACCCGCAGAGTCAGGTAACAAATCCCTTCTTGCCAAAGACCTGGCCCCTGCGGCTGGAGTGTGGCTTGCTAGTCCTCCTTCACCCGTCTTCCGTCCTGCTCTGCCCCTCCCCTCCACAAGTCCTCGGAACTAAGATCAGGAAGTGGGGGGACCTGTCTCCAGGGAGGGATGACCCACTATTTCTGACCCCACACCATCACTGAACTCCTGGGGGTAGAGAGTCCAGCTCTTGTTTCCGAAAGGACTTTTCCTGTTACCCCAGGACAGACGACACTGGGGGGGGGGGAAGGGGCGGGGGAGATGGGTGAGGTCACCTGTCCCTCTCCTTCTCTTCCCAGGCCACACGCCCGTGCCCTTCTTCTCTCGACCTTTGATTTTCAAGAATCTTCTTTTTTAATGTGAATTTTACTAACATGACCCCCGCCCGGATCAAACAACAGGACAAAAATAGAAACACTAAACCGCCCTAGTGTGCTCCATCCCAGCGCCAGTGCGCTGCCGCCCCAGAAGTGACCGACTATAACGCCAGACTTGTGTGTGTGTGTGCACGCTTCGAGCTATATAGAAATGAAATCACAAAGTATGTACTTTTTTGTAAACAGTTTTTTTTTTTAATTTCAGTCAGTGCTAGCCAGGACCATGTAAAATAATGGTTATAGAAGCATTACTCATAATAGAAAAAACTGGATATTCTGTTCATCAACAAGTAGAATAGATAAATAAATTGTGGCAAAATCTTTTAATATTATCCTGTAATATAGAGTAATAAATACTATAGACTGATAAAAAATGAATGACCTATAGCTACATACAACATGGGTGAATTAGGCAAAAACATAATTACAACTGAAAGAATAAAGTCAAAGGCAAATTTACTATTTGATTATGTTTCTATAAAGTTCAAAACCTGGCAAAACTGAATAATGCTCTACTTAGTACTATCTATACAGGTATAAACTCTCCAAAGAAAGCCAGGCAGCAGTGAATACTCAGTTCTGGATTGGTTACTGCTGAGAGCGCCGTGATGGGCGCGGAGGAGTATCAGTGCTCTGGCTTTCCGTCCTGGTGGGTTGTACCTGGTGATCTACTGCCTTTTAACACGCGCGCTTATCTGGGTTCACGCCTTCATGTATGCTGTATTTTCCATTCTTTAATTGTAGATTCCAGGGACCCAAAACCAGATATTTCAATTCAATGGGTTAAGATGGCACCAAGATACCTGAATTTTTGTTGGGTCCCCCTAGGGATTCGGATAAAAGCGGTCCGCAGTCCACACTATCCGAGCATCCCCTATTATCTCTGTGGGTGTGAACTCTTCCTCCTTGGAACTCAGGATTCTGAAAAGAGCCACGATGTGGTGAAAGCAGGCAGCTGGTAATAAATAAACACAACTCTCACGAGTGCAGCAACGACCGCTTTACTATACAAACAGACCAGCCATTTACAGAGCAGGACCCAAAGGAGCTGCCGCACGTACCGTCCAGAGGAGCCCAGCCAACCCTTACACCATAGGTCCAAGTGTCTCGTACCTGAAAGTCAGCCCCGTGCCCTCTCAGTTCATCGTTTGCCTGTAAAAAAATAATAATAATAAAACCCTGGCGTGTTTATCAATACGAAGCTGTCGTCCGTGCACTTTATAGGAATCAAGTTCGTTACAGGAAACGAAATACGGAAAGATGAGACAGAGGTCACCCGCCAGTCACTGTCGACATTAAAGTTTTCTGAGATGCGTTATGTTGGAGCCATCAGTCCAGGCAACACTGCTGAGTCATTTAGAGCTCCTATGGCGGGCGCTGCTATTCCAAGCAATCTTGCCGTGGCGTAATTTTATTTTACAAATGTACAGATCGCGCTGCCGTATATACACATCAGGCGCCCACTGCAGTCGCCGCATCTCCGTGGCAGTGCCTGCTCTTCCGGCAGAAAGTCTCCCTTCGGTGCCTTGCTCCCAGCCAGGAGCCTCCGCAGCCGGTTCTTTGCAAGAGCTCCTACCACATCCCGGGAGGCCCCAGCGCTCCGATCAGGTTTTTCTCATGGAGTGGGAGGAAGGATTTGGACTGATAAATAGTGTCTCTGGGGAACATTTCAAGCATTCGCTACACTTTGGATTTCTGTGCGTCTACGAGGCTGTAGGAGCCCCTCATGTTGGCTCTCCGGGCGAAGTACACGATCGTGCCGATGGTGGGGATGAGCAGGGAGGAGGCGCAATAGAGCATGAGAAATCCGGGGGAAAAGTAGTCCCGTTCTCTTCCTGGAAAATAACGAAATGGTGCGATTAATGTCTGGCACAAAGAAACTGCTTACCGATAATGCTGACCTGTTTTCACAGTGCAACTCTTCCGCAAAAGCGGAACAAAGCAGTGGAAAGGGCCAAGGGGAGCCCAAACGCACGTTCCTCTGGACCAGCCGATGGCCGGTGGGCCGTGGCCGGGGGCCGGGCTGGGTCAGGAGGCTGTGCGGACTTCCACAGACCCAAGTCCAGTAGGTTCAGGTTCGCTGGTAGAATGGAAGGAAGGGTGCAACATTTTAGGGCTCATTCGCGAGCACAAGCCTCAGAGAGGCGTGCTTCCTGCAGGACACAGGGACTTTGACTAAAGAGCCAGGACTGTGACTGCCACGAACTGCCTTGAACCACCAGTCGTCCACTGAAGCCATTGCGGACTTCCAGAGCTCGATCGAACAGTCAAACCCCATCTATGCAACAGTAAGCAAAGGGATTCCTACCAAGAATTTTCTGAGATACACAGGAAACTTACGTTTTGTATCTCTGAAGTAGGGCATCCCTCTCCGCCATTTATATCATCCCTTGATAAACTGAAGTTTTTGGATAGGATTGTATTTTAGCATAAAGGTTACTCGAAGAGGCCTTCTCAGACCTGCCTCTTCCCGGGCCTAGATATTCTTTTATAGCCCACAGTCCCTCAGTAGCTCTTGCCACAGCGTGTAATTAAGCATTTTTTGGTGTGATTATCTATTAAAACTGGTCTCCTCTTGCAAACCGGATGTTACCTATTTTGCTTTTTGGTCCATCACTGAATCACAAAGTACCTGGATCACTGCTTGGAGTAGTCGGCACCCAGTGTGTGTGTGTGTGTATACGTACATATATATATATTTTAATAGTGGCATATTTTTTCTTTCTACCTCCTACTTTTGTCATTTGGTTGTAAACTGGGTATAGAAGGGAATAGTATGCAAAAACTAACATTAGTACTCTTTCTAATCTACTAAACCTCATCTGACAGCTACAACAGTATTTAATATCTTAACCTTGTAAGACCAGCTGAAGAAGGCAGCAAGGCATTTGCTGGGGACCCCTCTCTGTTCGTACTTATGTTTGTGTGACCTCTCAAGTGCTACGTGTCTTCAGGTGGCATGGGTGCTTCTTCATCCTGGGAGAAGTGGGTGTCTGACTTTGGGGATCCCCACCTTCCCTCTGGAAGATTCTCACCACTGGAGGCCACCCACTGGGGTCCCGCTGGGAAGTCAACTTTTCAAATTGAAAGTTAAAAACCCTTCACCCTAAACATAACGACCATCTTCTTGGTTTTTCTCAGTTTCTCCCGCTTCCCCTTGCTAGAGTGGAACCACCTCGTCAAAGGGGGAGGGTCACGTGTGAACGGGGTGTCTGAGATCGTAACTGCGGCTGGGCGGCAATGTGGGCAACACATTGGGCAGGGCGTCTCTGCTCCTATCATTTTCTTTAAATTAAATAAATACTGTCTTTCGCCTTCATTGTCCCCCGAGGCATCTGCAGCAAAATGCACGTTTGGTGCTGAGTCAGCTGCCAGAGCAACATTCAAATACACCTTTGGATTCGCTGTATAAACACTGAACATCCTAAAGGCTCCCAAGTCTGTCCCTGGACCACATTCAGGCCAAAACCAGATAGAGCTAATTTTCAAATCAGCGAAATGCAAAGGGAAAGTAGTTTGAACTGCCCAGGTGAAATATCAGAGTCTTATCTGCATTCATTTGTAGTTGTTTTAAACCATATTAAGTCTTGGGGGGCTGAATTTACAGCCGACTTCCCAATATGCTTTGAGCAATAGGTGAAAATGTCAAAAAATAGAAGTTACTAACTCAATAAAGCAGTAAGAAAAGACAACACTGTGTGAGAGGAAGAGTTAGGTAGTGGAGAAGCTTTGATATGTCTTTAAAGAGAATTGTTAGCCATGAACAGAATTACAGACACATTAGGCGCCTGGTTTCAGGGGGCCAGACTTCATTAAAGGCAGCCTGGAGGCATTGGGCATGAAAGGAAGGATGGACGCATGCGTTTCAACCTCCTCCTGACTGAGACCTCCGTCCGTGCAGAGTCATGGCCCACACTGGCGACACACACCCCCGTGTTGTGCTGAGTGACAAGGTCAAGGACCCACTGTGTGAACACAGAGTAACTCCACTGGCCAGATCAACTCTTTTCAGGACAAGCACTGCAGGCAGGTGGCTAAACGTTTTACATGTAATCGTGACACTGTCCCCTCCTTTAACATGTCCATGTGGACGTATTAATATTGTCCTGTTTTGAGGACATACTGTGAAGACAGAAAACATAAGGAAGGTGAGACTTGCCATCTCCACAATTTGGGCCGGATGAGTAAAACATTACCTGCTGTGCAACCTGGGTTCAGACTCTCTTTACACCCACGAGTGGCTGCTAAGTCTTACAGCCCCACTCCAGGGGCCGAGAGGAGGGTTGCACTTGTGTGCCATCCCAAGCAAGCACTGAGAGCACGGCTGCCAGCCTATGGTGGGAGCCCAGGAGCTTGCGAGGCATGGGAGCTGGTCAGAAAAGGCGGGTCTTACTGTTGTCCTTCACAGAGGGCTTCAGAGAGTAAGGGGTCCCTCAAGTTTCTCTGCTGAGACCATTGCCCCCCTCCATCAGAAGAGGGTAGAATGGACAAGGTGCTGGGATTTTTAAGGAAGCCTTTCTGTAGTCTAGAGATTCTTTTATGTTCTACACGGAGGTGGCCACTCCTGATTATTATCCTGAAAAGCACCAATCCAGAAGATACACAGTGACTCTGTGTTCAGAGGGCAGGGTTCTCTCCTGTTAGGAAGGAAACAGGTCTGGAAGTGACCCTCCTTCTCCCATGTGCCAATCCTACTTCTTTAATTTTCTCGTAACCCACAGGGAAAGGTTTTGAAAATATGTTGAAACACTTAGGAGATGTAAGACCTCAGAGGCCAATGACGAATTGTCCACTCTGCAGAAAGCAGATGGGAGCTCAGCACTCACTTCCTGGCTGGGCCCCACGGGCTAGAGCAGCTGGGCATCATTATTTTAGGAAACATTAAGAAATAGCCATTATCTGTGTCTTCAGTTATACTTGGATCCCTTACTTGTTTTGGCAATAAAAATCTGCGCTGCTTTCTCCAAAAAAGAAAGAGAGGGGAAAGAGAGAGAGAGAGAGAGAGAACCACCATCATGGAACTCAGCTCCATTTTTGCCAACTTGTTCATCTAATCCTAGAAATTCTTCCCAGCCCACCAGAATCTGACCTATTATTAAAAGTTATGGAAAACAGAAACAAAACCCAAAGTCTAACCTTTAACATCAAGTGTTATACTTCTGAACTGCCGGCCAAGCTCGCTTCCCGATTCGCACTCGTAGACTCCTGCGTCCTCTAACTGCGCCTTGTGGATGATATAGGCACCTTCTATGGACTTTAGCACGGTGTCTCCTGTCTCTGCTTTTTTCTTCAGGATTATCCATGTTTTAGGGTAATTTCCACATGTACAGTAGATAGTGACAGTGTCTCCTTCCTGGACCCTCTCAGAAGGAGAAGCTCTAAGTTGCATGTCTTGTGGAGTGACTGTAAAGAGAATTTGAAAGGCACCTCTGATTGGGTGAAATGAAAACCAATTCCTTATTAATGTAATAGCAGCAACGATAGCTATCAAGGAGCTACTTGTGGTGACTGTTCGCATTTAGTGTATAGAGGGTGCACAAAGATGCCAGGCAGTGACTGGATGTCGTAAATGATCATGTCTTTAATAGAAGAAGACATTTCCCGTGCTTCTTGCATGTCTCCTAATATAACCTTTTGCCCAGCTGAGCCAAAAGACAATTGTTTAATAAATAGCGATAGAAGTCCAATTTGGAAAGGAACTCTTTCATGCAACCAAAATGGTTTGCCCTTCCTTGAAGGACAAAGGCTTTTAGGGGCTGGGTTATCTCAGATCACGAAACTCAGAGGTGCTGAGGTGGCCTTCTTCCTGCTCCGAACAACCACGGCCACCCTTTACTAAGTGCCATGCATGGGAATGGGCACCGGACACACAGCCTCTCTAGTACGGCATGACCCTCGGACAGAGGTACTCTCGCACCACTTCATAGCTGAGATGCCCCGTAGGTTTATCTGTCCTCTGCCTTGATCTGAGAGTCTCTCCTCCAACGGAGTGACAGTATCGTCACATGCATCCTAAAGGCTTTCTTTCGGGTTGTGCTTTGCCCTTCTGAAGTTCTACCCTTAGAATAAAAATTATCAGGGAGACAAGGCAGTAACAAGAAAGTCACTAGTGCCTTAGTGGAAATAACGCCAAGGAGCAGGAGAGGAAGCAATACCAAGGAGCAGGAGAGCCCCAGCGAAGGAAAGGGCCCTGAACCTCAAAAGGGAAAGTTATGGGGGAAAACTCCAGAGTTTGATCACTTCATGGCTCTGCCTAAAATTGCCTGTGGTTTCAGCCTGTTTCATCCTCAGTCTTGGCTCTGCATCTGGAGTGAGGCTCTGGATCTGACTCCGGTGCTTCTATGCCACCAAACTGACCCAGAGGACATGGTCACTGCTACTCTTGATCTCAGCATTTACAAAAGGTTTAAGTGCCCCTTAGGCTTCTGAGCTAATACTAGCAGGCACCTTGTGAGATTACCACTGAGAGTCCAATTCAGCCAGATAGAGTGGCTGTAATCCTAAGTAATTTTCAAATACATATATATCTCTTCTTAGTTATATTTCAACACCGTATCATCTCCTAAGGGTGACTGGGACATCTGGCGCAGTTCCTGGAGCTCACAGTCCACTTGAGGCTGAAAATGTTTTAGGATAAGAGACTTGGCATGGACCATGAGAAAGCACTGCTAATCCAGGCACTTCCCATGCATAGGACACATTGTGAGCTCTTCAAAACCATACACACACACACATACACACATATATGTACATATATGTACATACATACATATATTTTTTTTAACTAAAAATTTCATTTCCGAAGTGGACTTTGGGATCATCTTGTTTGGGACTGACTACACTTCCTAGACTTTTATATCTGTTTCTTTAACCAGGTTAGAGAAGTTTTCCATCATTCTTTTTTCAAATCAATTTTCAATGTCTCGCTCTCTCTCTTCTCTTCTGGCGCCCTATGATGCGAATGTCAGCACACTTGAAGTTGTCCCAGAGGCTGCTTATACTCATTTTTGGGGGGTGGTTCTTAGCAGTTAGTAACCCACAAGGGAACTCTCATAAGGTTGTCAGCTGATTTGTCAACAGAAACTTTGCAGGCCAGAAGGGATTGGCATGAAATATTCAAAGTGATGAAAAGCAAAGACCTACAACCAATCACTCTATCTAGCAAAGCTGTCATTTAGAATTGAAGCTCAGGTAAAGAGCTTCCCAGACAAGAAGAAGCTAAAGGAGTTCATCACCACCAAACCAGTATTACAAGAAATGTTAAAAGGTCTTCTTTAAAGAAGGAAAAAAAAGATCAAAATATGAATAACAAAATGGCAATAAATACATTTCTGTCAACAATTACTTTGAATGCAAAAGGGTTAAATGCTCCAATTAAAAGACAGATGGTGACTGAATGACAAACAATAACCTTACATCTACTGTCTACAAGAGACTCACCTCAGATTGAAAGACACACACAAACCGAACATAACGGGATAGAAAAAGATTTTTCATGGAAATGGGAACAAACAAGAAGCTGGGGTAGCAATACACACACTGGGCAAAACCAAATTTAAAACAAGAGACAAAGAAGGAAGGGCCTGGCACCTCCACTTCTGGGCACTTAACCAAAGAACCCAAAACACGGTATTAAAAAGACACAGACATCCGTGTGTTCAGTGCAGCGTTATTTACAATGGCCAAGACACGGAAGCAGCCGAGGCGTCCGTCAGTAGATGAGTGGATGGAGAAGCGGACATGCATGCAATGGAGTATGACTCAGCCGTAAAACAGAACGCAGTCTTGCTGTCCACAGCAACACAATGGGCCCAGAGGGCATTGTGCTGAATGATACAAGTCAGACAGGGAGACAAATGCTATATGATCTCACTTGTATGTAGAATCTAAACAACAAAACAAAACAAAAAAACGAACGAGCAGGACAGATGCAGAGAACGTTTTGATGGTTGCCGGATGGGAGGGGGCTGGGGCCTGGGGGAGAAGGTGAAGGGGTTTAGGAGCACAGACCAGTGGTTACAGGACAGTCATGGGATGTAAATTCAGCACAGGGGATGCGGTCGGTAACACTGTATTATCTGTCTGTGTGTGTGGTATCAGATGGATACTACATTTTACCAGGGCGATCACTTTGTAAGTTATACAAATGTTTGATTACAGGATTATACACCTGAAACTAATATAACATTATGCCTCAACTATAACTTAAATATAAAAAAAAATTTTAAAGAGGACTTTGTACAAAACCGGTAACACAACCAAAATAGTACCAGCAATAAACTCATTAATCACAGTCTGCTCACCTTGGACAATTAATTCAACTTCCTTTCTGCTTGTCCCAGCCTGGTTACTCCCTTCGCACACATAAATGCCAGAATCTCCCCTTCCCGCAGAGGTCAAGGTGAGAGTTGTGTTCTCAGAGAGAAACTGCAGGCTCCCGTTAGGTAGCTGCCTGCTCCACTGGATTTTTGGAGTTGGAAGGCCGTCACTGGAGCAGGTCATGTTCACAGACTGACCCTCCTCTAGGGTGGAGGAGGGGCTGACCGAGACGGCTATATTCCTGGGGGCAACTGAAAAGGTAGAGACGCTCATTAGCTTGACCCCATATGCCCTGAGTTCCACGGTGTTTTAATAATGTTGCAAAACGAGGCTATGCAATCGATGGCTTAGAAAAGTTTATAAACCTTGATAACTTCACTGAAGGAGGCTTCAGTCCCCCTGTACTTTAGCAAGTACAGAGCTATGGACAGGAAAAAATGCCCATCACAGCATTTTCTAGTGGAAATAAGTTCTGTAGAAAGGCTCGCTACCAAACAGTGGGTGATCGGTGATGGCATGTATTGACGCTGATGGCCCATTCCATGTGACCACAGATTACTTGAACCTCCTGTGAAAAGGCAGAGTCTGTGTTTCTGCCCCTTGCATCCAGGCTTCCCTGTGACCCCCTTTGACCCACACACCACGGAAGCCGTGACACTGTGGGACTTCACAGCCCGAGGCTTAGGCAGTGGCGTTCATCATTGCCCTCTTGAAACACTGTGCTCTGGTGACTAAACCCAGGCCTTCTTCCTCAAGGATGGGACAGCACACAGAGCAAGGGAGGCCCAGACATCCCAGAAAAGACTCCAGACGTGGAAATGAGGCCTTGTGGGACCAGCCACCCTGCACCCCGACCTGCCAACTGCCTTGCATGAGTGAGTTCATCTCCTACCACCCTAACCAGATGACCCTCTCCAAAGCTGCCCTTCTGCAGGACTGTAGGCTGATAGATGGTTATTGTTCTGGGTGTTGGGGGAGCTTGGTTATAATAATCATTATTTTGGAATTTCTTTTCAGTTTTGTTTTTTCACAGAGGTTTTAATTTGTAACCTCACATTAACAATTGCCTGGCCAACATGGTAAAGAAAGATGGTGAAGGGATTAACCATAGAACTTTCAGGCACAACCCCTAGACACGGACCACAGTGTAGGGATTGACTAGGGGAGGGGGAGGGGTGGGGCTGGGTGGAGGTGGGGAAAGGGAGAAAAAGTAGGAGCAACTGTCACAGCTTAAACAATACAAATTTTCAAAAATTAAAAAAAAGAAATCCCCGTTAAGCTGCGGAGGCATCACACTTACTCTGAACATGAAGCGTCTGTGTGCTCTGCCTTAGTTTGGGTTCAAAGTCCATCTCGTCAATTTGTAACTCAGCCCGACAAACAAGCACTTTGCCAGTATCGTCGGCGGTGGGGATGAAGGTCATTTCCACACTCCTGGTCTCAAGGGAGTCCTTCTCCAGGGCCTCCAGAAAGTTCTTACTCTCCATGAGCCTCTCCCCCTTCAGCAGCTGAATCTGCAGCCGGTCCAGAGGGTACACGTCGGGAACCTTGCACCTCACTGTGGCTGGCTCTCCAAGCACTAGCCCGCCGCTCGTCTCGATTTCTGGGTCTCTGGGGAATGCTGCGGACAGCAAGCAGAAGCAATCTTTGGACGTGACATTCAACAGCGACACTGAGCCAACCTCTCAGGTTGTGGTCTCAAAGGCAGTGTTAAATCCCTTGGAATATAATGACCTCCAATATATAACTAATGACCATAAGCATAAAGATTTATGATATTAAATACATATAACACTGGAGACAAGACCATAGTAAATGAAGTTGTCAAGTAATAAATAGACCGTTTTTGCTTCTTAACCATGTCATCTTCCTGATAGCCATGGGTTGCCTTTTCGAAGGACTTTAGGAGCTTCCACCATCTCATTTGGTAATCACAGATTTTAAATGTTTTAAATGTTTGCCGTGATGTAGTGAGGATTTACTGTGTGCTAGTGCCTTAATATACTTCAGTTTTCAAAACAGTCTGATAATGTGGCCATTGTGTAACTTATTTTACAGCTAGGAAACTTGTAGAGAAGTTGTTTTACAGCAAGGGAAACTTACAAAACTTGTAGAGGCGAAGAGACTTCCGTTAGGCATTATATGGAGGAAGTCACTGAGTTGAGATAAGAATTCATGTTTCTCTGAGCTCAGAGCTCACGCTTGGTTTCACAGAGCCCAGCAGGCCGCTGGGTATCGTTGAAGACCCACGGGGGCCGTTCTTCAATTTAGACATTTCCAATGGCCAAGTTTAGGCAGCCAGTTTTAAACATTTCTCAGACAATACTTGGTAGTTTAAAAAAAAGTAAGAAGTTTTGGTTCTGAATAACATGTATTCTACATCTTATATGAAGCACTGAAAACAAGACTAAAGTAGTTAGCCAGAGCAAGAACAATGCTAAAATTTTTTTCCCCAGATGTAAAGTGTTGTTGAAGTGATACATCCTCAAATATTTACGTATTGCCACGAGACCTCCCTGCCGGTTCTCGTTTCTGCTGGAAACGTGCCTACAGCAGCAGATCCTGGACCCTGGGTCACACAGAAACGCAGTGAAACCCGCCATTTAAAGTCGGGCTTAACTCGTTCCCAACAAGTCCTGATGGGACACAAGTCTGGGCATGTTTCCTGGCAGAAAACCTCCTCAGTCTGTTCTCTTGGATTCTGCTGAATTAGGCAAGGCAGAGTCACTTCACATATATTCTGTCCCTCATTCATGAAAACTGAGGAACTCCAGCAATGTCAAGTTCATAGAGATTGGAGGTTGTAAAGGGTCCCTATCAAGGTGACCAGAATGGCAAGGAACGGCATAGTAATATGTACGAAGTTCAGTCAGTATTAGCACCTGGTGCCGCCACCCGCCTCTGCCTGTCACCTGAGCGGCTGCCCCTGACCGTCTGCTCTGAATTCCCATCTCCCTCCCTCCCTTCCTGGCTTCCGCCTGCTCTTCATTGCCTCATTTTCCCCATCCTGCCCATCAGCTTTCCAAATATACCTTCAGAACAGTAGGCTTGGGCGCACCCCGAGTTCCAACACTGAGCAGCTGCCATCACTCCCCAGTTTCCAAGTGGTCATGAGCCCTGCTCCCTGCTCATAAACACTGCCCCCCAACACACACAGAGAGGGGGTGGGAGGCAGTGAGTGTTCTGGTGTGTTCCTGCACATGCAGTGACATGGGCAGTGACAATACCCAAGGACGGCTGACACTGTGTATGTATGGGACAGGTACTGAAGATTTAGGCCAAATAAGTTGCATTGGAAATTCTGCTTTGGGGAACTAGGAACCATTCCCAATGCTAAGTCCCCTTTCTAAACACACAGATCTCATTCTACATCAGACTTGTATTACATCACTTCCAATGGAATTGGGGGGAAAAAACAGCAAAGACTTCTGAAAACTACTCACAGTAGAGGTCCACCTTAATTGTCCTTTCCTGTTTCCTGCGTCCACAGGTCACGGTGCACAGGTAAGAACGTTCGTGCTCGAAACTCACAGGGCTCAGGGTCAGCTCGGACGAGGTCCCTGCAGGCCTCACCTGCCCATGCAGAGGGCTGTCTATCTGGGTTCTCCAGGAGAAGGAGGGGGCCGCACAGCCCGTGGCACCGCAGGTCAACACGACCGAGTCACCGATCCGAGCGGCAACCTGGGGCCCAGGGGAGATCTCGACGGTGAACGGTTTTTCTGGGGGGGAAAGGAGAGGGTGAAAGGAAGGTGAGATGATTTTCTCCTTTCAGCCTATTCCAGTATAAGGTCTTTTTTTCCCTGATTTTCTTTATGGGGACATCTGTGCCAAGAACGAGTTGCTCCTTGTCCCCTTGGGACCACCAGGGACAAGACCCTGTCTTGTAAGAATGAACTCACCATAGTCTGCAGATTCACTCATGGAACAGAATGAATGTGGCTAAAAATTTGTCAAGACAGAGGGTGGCATATTTTCCTCACAATAATCCAGTCTCTGCTCAAATACAGCTTATCGAATCCCTGCCATAGGGGGGAACAGCACAAAAAATGTAAGAGGTTCCAGTCTATTCAGCATTGTGTGAACCATTGGACATACACTATCTCATTTAATTCTCACAACAACCTCACAGCCTGTTGCTGTGAGTTCTCCTCCTCCTCCTCCTCCTCCTCAGGGAAATGCAAGCTCAGACATGCTAAATAACTTTTATCCAGCTCACAAGTGACAAAATTAAGGCTTGAAGCCAGGTGCATCTGACTCCAGATCCCAGCTTCTCAGCTGCTTGGACAGTGAAATCCGGACAGCCTCATGTGGAGACACGCCTAAGAGGCCTGAAAAAAGCTATAGAAAGACATCTTCCAATCAGAGGCAATGCCCATAATGCTTTGAGCCAGCGATGGGACGTTGTACCGTTGACAGTCACGCTGAGAAAGCACAGCCGAAGTCTAGGCAGCAAAGTGACACATATGCCGCCTCCACACTTCATTTGACGCAAAACAAACATACTTCACAGTCAATTCAGGGGCTGCAAACTGAGGCGGAGGGCAGACTCCTGAGACTCCAGAGTCCAGGAGAGCTCTCTGGCTGCCAGCGCCATCCCTGCTGGGCATGCACACCACCGTCTGGGGAGGGGGGGAACCCGAAACCCCCACTCTGCTCCCCTGGGGAACCTGGGAGAGTTGGGCGACTCCGCAAATGACAGAGGGGACTCCACAGAAAATCACTGACATTGTCCATGTAAATAGCAGGTTGGGGTTGGAAGGAAGAAATCTCAACATCTAAATTTCTGTGCCAGAAGTTACTTTCCTCAGTTGGGTTTGTCTAATCGTGACATTGTAGGATCCTCCAAAGAAGGCTGACCGGAAATTAGCTCAATAAATTCCTAAGCTATCAGATTCAGAAAGAGACAGATCATTCCGAATTCCTCATATGCTAGTGTAAGAAGAGGGAACTGTAAAACGGAGCCACTTCCTGCCTGGGAACAAGTCTCAGATAATTTTTTTCTTTTTCTTTTTCTTTTTTTTTTTTTTTTTTTACAGTGGCTGCGTCTACTACCACGTGGATTTGTGGGTCCTAAAGGAGTACTTACTAGGTAAGGAAACGTCTTTTGAAAGTTCAGTTCTCTCTTTAGTACTTACTTAAAGTTGTGAGGACCCTGCCATGCAAAGTGCAAACCAGCCCTCCCTACCCCCAGCGGTGTTTCCCTCCCCCTGAAATGGAACTCAGGGACGATGGGGTGGGGCTGTCCTGGACGGCTGTCGAGCTCGGGGTGACACCTTTCCTGGTGTCCCTGCCGTGCTACCCTAACACCCAGCCACGTTCTTCTACTGACGGTGACTTTGAGTTGCATTTTCTCAGCCGTCCAAGTTGAAGCCTCCTGTCTTCAGATATGAAAAATGCGAGTGGCCCATGTTTATGGTTGATGCATCCTGCATCTACTGAGCACCCACGGTGTGGCTGGCACGTGGCTGTGACGAGTGCATGATGGATACCTAATCGTGCTGCCACGCGTGTCAGTGAGGTGGCCCATCCATAAAGCTCCAGGGAGCGATTCTGGCTCGAGACCCAACGACCGCACTTTTGTCTCCCTTTTTCACGTTCTACTCACCTTGAACAATCAACTCCACCTCTTTTCTGTCTCTCCCGACTGGATTAACACCCTCACACACATAGATGCCAGAATCCTCCATCCGCATAGCGACGAGAGTGAGCGTCCCGTTTCCGGAAAGGAGCTGCGGTCGCCCGTCGTCCAACATCTTACTCCAGGTGATCTGCGGCGCTGGCAGACCTTCACTGGAGCACGTCATGGTCACAGAGCCCCCTTCCTGCAGCCTTGTGGAGGGACTCACAGAGACCACGGTGTTCCTGGGCGAGACTGAAAAGGCAGGCCACGTGTGAGCCGTTGCTGAGCGCCACCCTGAACCAACAGGGACTGCCTTCATGTGCACCCTCAGATTCGACAAACCTACTGCATCAGGCTGGGAGAAAGAACTGCAGCGTCCTAAAAAGCAGGCCATCTGGCCTCTGACTAATTTGACTGGGTGAGCTTTGGGGGCTGTTTGGTGTTTTCAGTTGGCTACAGATGCTCAGGAATTAACAAAGACCCCGGACGTGGTTCCATCTCCCAGGCAAGGTCGGAGTCCCATCATGGCCCCCTTGCTCAGGGCCATCTGACTCACCGTCCACACGCTGGGCGTGAGGCCTGCCACGACCTCTCAGAGCAGCCCATGTGATAGAGGGGCAGCTCCAATTATTAGCACATCTTCCCCTTCTGAGCTGAAACCTTCCTCTTTGGAACTGGCTTCTGCACGGCAGCCATAGTTCCGTCCCCGCCATTAGAGAACAAATTAAATCCCTTTTCCACAGGACCGTCTTTCAAAGATATCATGATAGCTCTCTTCTCCACATTCTGTATTCTCTAGGAAGAACATCCCCTGGCTTGACTACTGTTTTCAAAATACTAACAAGCCTTTCCATTTCGTTCTCTTCCAAACATGCTCTGATTGGCAGCATTCCCTTGCAACATGGTGTCCGGAACAGAACAACCCGCATCTGAGCATAGAGCAGGGAGGCCCCCTCCCCGATTCTGGGACCAGGGGACCCCCCACAGCCCCCGGGAATGCGGAGTCATCTCGGCTCATCTCTGCCCTGCCACCCAGTGCACACTTGGACTCACGCTCACACACAGAGTAAGTGCTCGCCTGCTAAGACCTCGCTATTTCAGGGCATAGTGTAAGAGTTTACAAAACATGATCACAAACAGTACCGTTCTGAGCCCGCTTCCTGCTGCCCCATCGGCGGTGTTATCACTGCCCGTGGACAGACAGGGAAATAGAGACATTAAGTGATCCAGGTTCATATGGTTAATGGAGCCAGAATTCAAGCTCCAGGCTTAGTAACCCAAACCCAGGGCTCTTTTCACTGGAACACGTTGTTGACAATTGTGCTGTTCTCAGTGAATAGAAACAGTAGAGCAAGTTGCTTTTTGACTTAGCTGCTAAACGCATTGCTGTGTACACCCAAGGCTAAACTCCCATACAGGCTAGACCACGTCACAGAAACACTTACTGTGGACCTGCAGGGGTTTTGTTGTCTTCCTCTTTCGGAGTGCTGCATCAATTTCATTGATGTGTAGTTGAGCTTGGCAGACAAGAGCTTCCCCAATATCTTCACTGGTAGGAGTGAAAGTCACTTCCAAACCCTTGGTTTCCAGGGACTTTGTCTCTGCAGGCTCCAGAAACTCCTGATTTTTCAAGAGTCGGTCGCCCTTCAGCAAATCCATTTCCAGCCTTTCAAATGGGTAAACATCACGCACCAAACATGTGGCCGTGACGGGCTTTCCGACCTCCAAAGGGCCACTCAGCAGAATCTCCGGATCCTTGGGGAAAGCTGCAAAGGTCAAGGGGACACACGTGAGTAGGCCCCTTGCCCACGTTGTCAGGTCCTTTAGCAACTTCCTGCGATGCAAACTGAATCTAACGTTTCTGTTAGCATAGCCTGGATCCATCGCCCAAATAGCCTTTCGCAGTTTGGACAGGTTCACACACCGATCACCTTTTAGCAAACTCTTCAGTTCTGATCCTGCATGTAGTAAGGTGTGCATGCTACTAGAGTAAAAGGAGGCAAAAGAAATCAATGTCTATTAAATACTTACATGTGCCCACCACTGTACCATTCATTTAACACGAATGATTTTATTTCACCCTCGCAGTAACCCTGGGAGGTAGAGACCGCACTCCACAGCTATGAAAACACAGGCCCAGTGCTCTCTGCACAACTAGCCCAAAGTCACACGGCCAGTAAGGGTTAAGTCTGGAATTTAAACTGGGGATTTCTATTCTTCTGCCTTGTTACCGAAGGTTTACATTGTATGTGTCACATTCTCCTATTTTAGGACAGATATATTTCCATTTCCCAGATAAGGAACTGGAGGCTCAAAACGTCACTGCCAAGAATAGTGATTGACCAAGATAAGCTCAGGAATGAAGAGAGCCACAGTAAATAATCGGCTTCCGCCAAGGGGGCCTCTGCCAGGCACTGCTCCGCCCAGAAAGGCCGCCTGTGCAGTCCCTTGCTTCTGGAAGGCAGGCCTGACTCAGTGTCCTAACCAGCATGCCCTTGAACCTTTCCATGCCAAGGGCAGGCCCTGCTTCAGTCAGCCACCTTTTCCTCGCAGACCTTCATGAGGGCAGCACCTGGGCTGGATTCAGGCCTGTGTGACAGTAACTCGAAGGCCTCCGCTCTAAAGAATAGCACAACCAAGTGTGGAAGGAAGGCAGGGCAGGGCTCTCAGACGTAATGAGAGAGAGACAAACCTAAAGAAAAACTTCAGGCCGGGTAATTAAAGCCAAAAGGGCCTTCCTTTCTCTCTCCCTCTCCCTCTCCCTCTCCTTCTCTCTCTCTCTCTCTCTCTCTCTCTCTCTCTCTCTCTCTCTCTCTCTCTCTCTCTCTCTCTCCCTTCAGCTATTTGGGACTTGTGAGTGAGGGCAAAGGAGCTGCAAACCTTTTATGTGAAAGCAGCACAGTTTTTCCACCTTTCCAACCATAACTTCTGTCCCTCCTATTCTGTAGCAACTGTGCCTGTAATCCTCACAGTCTGCTGCCAGGGAACATAAGAACTTGCTACTTTTCCCTGTATTTACATAAGGGGGCCTTTCCAGGGGCTGCGCACACATACGCTGTGCATGTACAGCCGGCATAATTGAAAGCAGCCCGCCAGGCACCGTTTCTCGGGAAGCCTGAGCCACACATGGGGCTTGTCAGAGAAGCAGAGCTGCCGGGCAAAGCTGAGCTGCGTCACGGCGGAAGGGAAGCAATGTGACTATAAAGCAATCCGATGAGGTCTTCGTGGAGAGGTGAGTGCAAAGAGTTGCAGTTCATTTTTTGTTTTGTTGTGTTGTGTTTTGGTTTTGAGAGAGCGGTCTTCAGTAATCAAAGGCAAGTGATTTATTTCCGTTAGTTTTTCGCTCCTGTCGCTCACTTGATCTGCTGCATTGAGAACAGATTGGGATGTGTTTTGGTAGAATGGGAAACTGGGGCTATTCATACACATATGCAAGGCAAGTCTAATTTCTCATACAAACACCCTGGAAGTGGAGCAGGTGAACATTGAGGGTTAAGAATGACAAAAACAACAAACTCCGAAACTGATCTACACCAGAATCACGTGAGTGGTGTGTGTACAGATGTTTCTCACGTCTCAGGGGGGAACATTTGTCCACTCGCCTACCACTAAAGGACACATTGCCTGCTTAAACTGGTTCTGAGCACCGAGCTGCATGGGACTAAATAAGTGGGAGATCTCGGAAGGATGGGGTTCATAAACCATCTAGAGGCATGGCTGAGTAAACATGGAAGGATGTAATCCAGCAGAAATCTGGGGAAAGTAAGACAAAAAGAACCTTACAGATATTCATTTCAGGGCTCAGAAAAGCAAAGCCCAGAGAGGCTGAGCCTGGCCCGCAGTCACCCCGTCTGCAGCAGAGTTGGGGACAGGAAGCAGATTTGGGGGCCAGCCCCACGCTAGACTCAGCTGTCTCTGTAACTTTCTTGGTGCAGCACATCCTCTGGCCGAGAATCTAGATGTGGACAATTTTCTCTTTTAAAGATAGCCCTTACAGAAACTCGCTTCAAGGGAAACTTGAACGAAAATCAAAGCTTCTCTCAAGTACTCACAGTAGATGAGCACCTCGACTGCCTTCTCTTCCTTCCTGGCCCCGCAGGTGGCGGTACACAGGTAGGAGTGCTCGTTCCCGAAGCCCACGGGGTCCATGGTCAGCACGGACGTGTCCCCCTCTCGCCTCACCCTCGCGTTCAGCGGGCTGTCTATCTGGGTCCTCCAGGAGAAAGAGGGGTCCGCGCAGCCTGTCGTCCTGCAAGTCAGCGAGGCGGAGGCGTTGATCTGCGCCACGATCTGGGATTCAGGGACGACCTCTATTGCAAACGCTTGAGCTGCGGAGGCAGAAAGAGACAAGCAAACTCACACCGGTCCCTGCAGTGTTCCCCTCTCCTCTGTTCCAGGGTCACGTCCACGCTATCATCTGGCCAGACTCTTCCCTAAACCACTTCCAGCTAACTGCAAGGCTGTTAGCTGGAAGGCCTTGGCGTCCCTCCAAAGAAGGTGCTGAAATTATCTTCACTTAGTGAACTCTCGGTTCCGAGCACGGACCCGATTTATCGGGCTTGTTTTGTTATTTGCTAAGTTTGATCTCATTATAAAGCACAGGAAACTAAAGCGATAGCTCTTACCGGAGACAGAATCCAAATACTCACTGAGGGAAAAAAGTCTCCAAAAAACAACCATTTGCAGTGCCAACTATGACCAGTTAACGATACACAGCAACACTCACTAAGTAGCACATCACAAGTCAGGTTCAGTGAAGTTTCCCCACAGTATCAGTGCCCCAGAGCTAAAGTGACAAAAGTGACAGAAGCCTAAAGCAGGGCTGAGATGGAAGGCAAACATTCGCAACAGATCAGGGAGAACTTACAAGCCACTAGCACCATCCAAAGTATGTTTGAGACCCCAAAGATCACGGCCATCTTCCCAGGCATTTTCAGTTGCTGTCCTGCTGAGAAAGTGGTGGTCCCCAAACACTCCCTTCTGTGCCAGCAGAAAGTGCTTGGGAAGAGACTTCAGCTCCTGAAGCACCAGGCTCAGTGAGGAGTGACCTGGAAAGTCTGCCCCTTATAAAGGGTCTCCCAGCAGAGGAGGCGGGAAATCCCTTCAAGGGGAAACCCGCAGAGCCAGAAAAAAAGTTTCACTGGCAGCCAGCCAAGTGCAGCCTTAACCCCTTCAGCTGCCGACACTGCTGAAAGGGACTCTCTCCCCCAGAGAAAGGACACTTCTGAGGCCAGAGAATTAAAGCCTTTCCTGATTTTCATTCCAAAAGGACATCTTTGCAGAGATAGAAGGCGAGGCTCATTACCGAATGAGGCTTTCTGGATCCAGGGGGGGAGGGAGGAGGAAGAGAGAGAGAGAGGGAAAGAATAGTGAATTACACTTCAGTTTTTGAGGTAGCTAAATAACCACTATGCCCTATGAACTGATTTTTCTCCACAAAGAAGATACATCTGCAATTTTAAAACAGAGACTAATGTTCCTCTTACAAGAAAAAGGAAAAGATTCTGTCTTTTGGATGAGTTTTTAAAAGGCAGACAGTACAACTTCTTAGTTTAAACTTTTTATTCTTAAAAATAGTTTTTGGGTTTTTTTTTACCACAAACATAATCTTTCTGAAATGATTTTCTTAAGTTGAAAGTAAAGAAATGCTACCAAAACAAGAGAAATATTTTTTTTTCTCTTTTATTTCAGAAAAGTCACCAAATCTTTGGTTCAGTTGCTGGGTAATTGGGAATCTTTTGCAGACTTACAATAAATATAAATGTATGGACTTCATCAGAAGTGGGAAATCTCTTGGACTATGATGCTTTACCACAAACATAGTGAAAACCTAGAAAATAATTTGTTCTTCTCATATGGGAGGTGGTGATAACCATTTTTATGCTCTTTGTCCTTCCTTGTGCCCCCCACCCCCACACTGAAATGACGTTTTTAAAGCTGTTTGGACATGGCCTTGCATTCACACAGCTCAAGTCCTTGCAAACTGCTTGCCCATCAGAAAGAAACCGGAACAGCCACTTCCTCGTGTCCCACACATGCAGGTCCACCTTCCCCGTTGGACCATCAGTTCCTTTTATGGCTGGGGCCAGTTCCCGGGCCAGTTCCCGGGCCAGTTCCCGTTCATCATCGTACCTAGCCCCGCCTCCCCAGTACCTAGCATGTGCTTTTGCACTTAGTGGGTACAAAAAAAAGAGTGCAAAAACAAACATTATAAATTAAAATCTGGGAAAGAAACTTGCAGAGCTAGTGGTACTGTGTAACTAATACGTGCAGAGAGTGCCTCTATAAGAAAATCCCAGCGCTCAGAGACTCTCAGGGGTGTGTGCAGTAAACTGCACTGTGGTGCATGGCGCAGGCCAGAGGGCCAGACCAAGGCTTGGAATCTACAGCTGTCTCTCCTCTGCCGAGGATGCTCCTGCACTTCCTCGCAGAGCCTGAGGCTCCTGCTGGAGGGCGGGGGAGGAAGGGAAGCTATTGTAGGGCTGGGATGCTGAGCCAGTTTGGTCACCTACCCAGTATCAGGAGATCAGAAATGTGGCTTCGTGCAAAGCTGGCTGGTAAACAGGAAACCTGGAGGTCCTTGACGATGTTGGTGTCTCCCGAGAAGACAGAAGATGATCAGAGAGAGCTATTTTGGCGATTGCCCTCCTTCAGAAGAGATCTAGAGGGAGTTAGCGGGTTTCATGCATTTCTCCGAGGTTCGAAGAAGGGAGACCCACAGGATACGGAACGAGATCGCAAAGACCAAGTCTTGGGTAATAACTTCAGTTCTAAGCTTGGATCTGATTCTGAGTTTAGAACATTGGCGGAATGAATGCCTAATCTGTTGAACCCGTTCATGGTGGTTTCAGTAAAAATACTGGATGAAGTCCCTCGTATCTTTGAATTGGATGCCTTTTGCAGTTCTGCTTGCTTCTGCCAGACTGAGTTGACCGCACTCTCTTCTGTGGCCTCTCTACACACTCAGCTGGCTTCATTTTTTTTCACCCGGCATATAGCCCCGAAGAAGGCGTTCATTAACGTCTGTGGAACGAATGAGTGAGTGAGTGAGTAGAGCTACAAGGGGAGGGCTAACAGATTGGGGCTAATCCTCCTGGGACGAGTGTTACTGGGTTCTCTCTTTGAAATTGTGCAGTTCAACATTTTTGTTAGTAACATGGAAGATATGATTATCTAATTTATTCATAACACATGACTGGGAAGTATAGGTAACCTGAGAGGTGACAGACTCAAGGTGAGGAAGAGCTCTAAGGATGTAAAAACGGAGTAGAGGATGCAATGACATTTAGCGGGAGTGCGTGAAGTCTGGCATCTAGCTGTGACGGTCAAATACCCGAGCACGGTGTGGAGGAGGGTCCGCTGGACTGCAATCCGCAGGAAGACTGTGCGGTGGTGTTGGCGATCCTCACAGTGAGCATGCGCCAACATTGCCGCAAGAAACCAAAAGGGGTGCAAGAAGTTCAAGCTGCTCTCATGATGTTCAACCTCTAAGCACCCAAGGCCCCATGCCCTGGGCCCCGGGCTCTGGGCTCTGGGACCAGATCCGAAGCAGGTGTCTGATTCCGCATGCCCTTCCTGAGGAGAGAGGCTGAAAACAGCAGAGAGGGTGTCTGGAAGCAAGTGATCAGGTTGTTCGACAGCTCCAAAATTCCTGATGCAGTCGGAGCTGTTGAAGGAACAGGATATTCTGTTTGGATAAGAGAAAACTTTGAAGCCATGTGATAATTGAATGACTGATGCACAGAGGAAAGGATATGCTTGTCGCTCGGTGTTATACAAAGGGCTAAAAGTAGGGCTCAATGGTAAGCAGTTACTACCGTATTTTGCTGTGTATAATGCACACCCAGGTTTTTGGCCCAAACTTTCAGGAAAACAATCTTTTGTTTTAATTTTTTAATTCAATTTTTATGTACTTATGTTTAGATACTTGTTTTTTGTATTATAATGGAATTTTGGCATTTATTTTTGAACATATTATAGCACAAAAAAATTTATGTAACAAGTAGCTATAACACACAAGAACAGATACAAGGTATTTCAGGTACTACTCATGTATAAAGCGCATCCTTATTTTCCCCTCAAAAACTTGGGCAAAAAAAGTACGCATTATACATGGCAAAATACGATAACTCTAGGAGAGCCAGGAATGTGTCTTGTTCACCATTCGAGCTTCAGCACCTATCACAGTGACCAGTAGATAGCAGGGGCTCAGTCCCTCAATACTGAATGACTATATGGTATCAACTTGAAATAGAGCTTGACTTTGAGTTCCCAGCCATTCCCCCCTAGGAACTGTAAAACCTTTCACAAGTATGGGTAGCCTCTCTGCATGTGTTTGCACATGCTCATATTGGGATAATAGTACCACTTTGAGTGATTCACCGTAGTTTTATGACTATCAAATCAAAAGTGATTACATGAAATCTCTTTAAATGAACATATAAAGTGCTATATAACTGGCGTGTGATGATATTAGGTGCAACCATGTTAAGTTCATTGTAAAGGACTCTGCAGTTTTGTTTTTCAGCAACGCAGTGGGTCGCCTAGTGAACGTTGGAAGTGATCAAGCAAGGCCAGGGTCACCCCCTCGCCATGTGGTGGAGGTCAAGTTTTGCCTCAGGAGAGACATCCCGTTGGATGGCCACTAAGGTGCCCTGGAAGGTGAAGGTTCTGTTATCAATCACCTCGTGGTCCTGTGACGATTCGGAGCACCCTCTGATGCCTCTCTGGTGGGACTCAGGGGCTCAGGCATGCTCCTTTCGCCTGTGTAATCACAGCTGGGCGTGAAGCAATGCCAGCTCTCCCACAGCTTCCATGTGGTCCGTCTGTCGTGGGCCTTCCTGAGGCAGAGTCTGCCAACGTTTTGTCTTGAGTGACCTAACAACGTCTGAGGGAAGTGACATTCCCACGGCACCAGTGGCCCATTATGGTGGTGACTCTCACCCAGGAGAGAGGACGGGCAATCCCTGTGTTAAAGGACGCGTCAGAGCCGGGTGGGGGGAGTGACAGGCCTTCTGCAGAGTCATCAGTGTCTAGTCTTCCCCTCGTGTTGGCTCCATGGAACAGGAGTCTCTTACAGGGGCCTAACCAGTGCGGGTGCTCAGGGTACGCAGGCCGAGTCTGGGTCAGCCATGGGAAGGAAACGTCAAGGGCCGAGACTGAGTCTCACTCCCAGTCTGTGATCCTTAGCACGTGTCTCACGCCATGATCCTGAGATGGCTGCCCCATCTTCAATGACTGCGTCTGTCTTTTGGACAGGAAAACGAGGGGAAGTGAGGGCAGGAGGACACAGCCAAAGGAGGTTACCCCCTTGTAAAGGGCTTTCCAAGGAGTTCCAAGATGTGACTTCCACTTACATCTCACTGAAAAGGTAGGAGACTGAATATTTTGTTCAGTATTCACCTGAATATGCTGTTGTCCCAAGGAAACCAGGATTTTGTCCATAAGAACACAGTGGGGACAGAGCAAACACTATCCCTGCTCTTACAGAATTTACATTCTAGTAAAATGTAACCAAGCCACACAAAGAAACATGAGGAGCGGACGGACAAGCAGAGGGAGGTGGAGGAGGAAGGACAGGGAAGCAAAGCAAACACAGGTGGAGGGGCAGTGTTTGAGCAGGACGGTGAGTGTTTATCCGAGCTGCTCCTCTCTCTTCCCTGTTCTCCTGTCTATGTTTTCTCTAAAAAGGTTGACCAGGGCCTGAGATACAGAATGTAATATGAAATACATACCTGAGGAAGTCACACAACTAAAAACGTCACCGGCTTTGCTCCAACCAGGGGTAGCTGCAGCAGGCATGTTTCGCAGCGTCGCAGTGACCATGAGGGCAAGTCTGGAGCATGGGAGAGAGGGACACCAAGACGGAGCCAAAGGCCGGTCAAATTTGGCTCGCAGGAGAGTAAATAAGCTGGGAGAAATAAGGAGTCATTGGTCAGAAAATAGGAATCTGGATATCAGAGTTCAGTTAGGAATATTATGGGGCATAACAAGTTTCAGAGAACGACTAGGAGAGGAAATGATGAAAACTGGGAAGGGTCGATGATTACTGGGAACACGAAGGTTCGGAAAATCGGTGGCTCGGTCCACAAGGGTGTTCAGGCTACAGAGAATAAAGATAGGAGTAGTGCAGGGGAGGGGACTGAAGCAGGCGTCAAAACCGTTCATGAGCGAAGCAGGTCCCCGGAAGGTGTCAGGAGGTTAAAGAAGATCGCTTTGGGCCGTAGTGGCGAGGAGAAATATTTCGAATTCGGCATTGAGAAGACAGAGGATGCCCGGTCAAAGCTGCAGGCTCGAGGGCACATGGGGGTCACCGTGTGGCAGGGCTCCGGCCATTAAACCAAGCCCGTCCGAGTAACGAGATGAAGGAAAGCCTCACTGAGGGAGGAGACCGTGAGAGATTTTGTAGGTGGCTGATCTCAGTTTCTAAAGGGCACAGGGAGAGTCTTGGAAGCTCAGAATCGGGACTGGAGAGGCGTTGAAGATGAGTCCAGAAGTGTGGGCTTGTGCGGGAAGATGGGAGGAGCCTGGGTGGTCCCTCAGAGGAAGGTCTGGGCTCAGTCCTAATTGTCACCATCTCCGTAGTCCACTTCACAGGCAGTTTGTCGTGGTTAGACCACAACGGGCAGGGGGCGCGGGGTCTTTGCAGGAGCTCAGTGAATTTTGGAAGAAGAACAGAAGGGAGGGAGGTGGTCTTAACAGGAATAATAGAAGCCCAGTATTCTCCCTCCCATCCCACGGGAAAGTCATCACTGTTTGTTGACCTTGCTCTATCCAGAGAGATCCGGACAGGCCTCTGAGGACAAAAACAAGCACTAACAATACTTACAGCGTGTCCGGATGGCCAAGCTGCCCCAGGTAATCTCGCCATCCCGCCCAGTTTACACATCACATGTTCAAGATCCAGTGAATTATTGAAAGATATTATAAAAGTGTCTCACATTTGTAAAGTGCCTTTAATTTTTTTTAATTCTAAAAATATTTTATCTCACTCGCGTCTCCTAACAATCCTAGGGACTCTGCAGGGTGAGTGTTTTTATCTCCATTGGATGGAGGAGGAGACCGAGACCCGAGGGATGAACCGACCTGCCAGGTGCTCAGCTAGGTGATAGGAAGACGAGGACT
Source organism: Tonatia bakeri (assembly GCA_004024845.1). NCBI lineage: Eukaryota > Metazoa > Chordata > Mammalia > Chiroptera > Phyllostomidae > Tonatia > Tonatia bakeri. Next base: position 49,149 of record PVIA01003816.1, read on the forward strand.
GGGTGTTAAAGCTCCTGATCGCACGGTCGGCGTTCTTTCTGCCCTAGCACGCTGCCTGCTCTCAAACAGTCTCCATGCAGCTGAGGTCCGGACCTCCCCCGGTGCTCCGGCACCAGGGCTGCCAGGCAAAGGCTCCTGGAATACACGGGCATCGCCCTTTCCTCTGCTATGAGGTCGTCGGAGGCAAAGCACTTCACCATGTTGTCTTTAGCGTCACAAAAAACAACTTTCCATTTCCAAATCACACTGCAAATCCACTGCCTGGGTGAGCAAATATATCTGCAGTAAGTAACCCTGTGAAGTAAATCTTCCGATTTCCAAAACTCCCTGCTTTCCATCTCTGCATATTTTTGTTGGCTCAGAACGTAAGTGTGGAAATTCCAAGACTTCCATGTAAAACATCAGAAAAGCTCACTTGTGATTTGCCACATTATGGCTAAAATAAGACAAGGGGAATATCCTGTTTTTGAAGACTTTGTGCCAGAATAAAAATGGTAAATACTAAGTGACAAAAATGTTTAAAAAGGAAATTGTAATTCAGATATTGCATTGTTCTTTAGGAGATGAAAAAAATTTTAAATTTTCTTAGGCAGGGCTTTAAAGGACTTGGAGTCCCTCTGAACAAGTCTGAGCACATCAGATGGAAATGTGACACTCCGTGCCTGGCAGAGCCACCTTGGGCAGCGGCAGCAGCGGGACTGATGAATGAGCCGTCTCTCTTCCAGTCACAGCTGGGGACGCAGGAACATCTGCCTCTGGGGCGACACGCGTTCAACAATAAACTACCGTTGAGCAGTTCCACCACATGTCCGCAGGGAAAAGGAGTGCCTGACCGTTTTGAGGAAAAGGCCGTGGAAATAATTCTTGAAGGATAAGGCATGCAGAGAGAGTAAACCATGATAGCAAATTTATAGAAGGTGGTGGCATTCGATTTAGGGTAGAAAAAGAGAGTAACTTCTAAAATATTTCAAAAAGCAATACTTCATAACCACAGTGTATCCTTTCTCTGTGGCACTTAATGTCTTATCTTCTTAATTCCTACTTCAGCCCCGGGAAACTGCCCTTTTTACTAATGTAAACATTAAAGAGAGTGGACTGGAAGTTCCAGTATTATGTAGTTGGAGGCAGTGTGGGCAGCAAATCCTAGTTCCAACTTTCTGTTTCGTTTTTGTTTTTGTTTTTTAATATCCATTGGTAAGGTACTTTGCCACTCAAGGTTTTGTTTTCTCTGTTTACAAAATGGACATAAAATAATCCCCTCCTCCTAGGATTGTCCCCTAGGGTTACAGGAGATAATGCAAGTGCAGTTAATAATGCATTTCACGGTAAACAGAAAACACTCCGTCCATGGCAGCTAGTCCAGAGAAAAGGGGAGAGAAAGGCAGATCGTACCCAAACTCTAATTCGTGATCTTTCTCTGTTGGATTCTGCTGAAAACTGATGACCTGCCACCCAAAACACCACAGTTATTTCAGGCCGGTTGTGAGAAGCTGACTTTGTGCAGGCTGAGCTGTGAAGAGCGGAAGGAAGGGGAAGTGAGATGAGCATATGTGTTTGCCCCAGTCTCTGTTTTCTGTGTTCCTGGTGTGTGCTCGTGTGCGGCACATGTGTGCACGTGTGCGTGGTGATTATCCCTGGAGAGCAGAATCTTCTGGACTCTGAAAGAGCAGGCCATGGGATAACACAGAGACATCCTGATCGTGTTCTAGAATGGTGGTTCTCCCGCGCACTCCCCAGGCTAGCAGCACCCACCTCACCTAGAAACTTGTTACAAATATGGGGTTTTCAGACACTACCCAAAATCTGCTGAATCAGCCACTATTCTGACACTGCTAACCACTGAAAGGCACTTCTCCCCTTCCAAAGGAAATTCCATTCCTTCCTGGGCTCCCACAGAAGGAACTTCAAGGGACCAGAAACAATCTTTCGGCCGCTACCCTGCTTCTTAGCACACTGCCTCCCTATGTGTGAACGGCATTGCTCTGCCGGAGGTTAAATCATGGGAAACTTTCAGGGTGAAAGGAAGCGGCATTTCACGTTCTGGCCCAAGAAGAATTTAAAAAAGGACAATCAGAAGCATAATGTGAAATTCCCATTGTAGTTTGCTTTTTCCTCTAAGTTGAATAGCTTAATAACTTATCAAGTGGACAAGAACTTGGCACCATCCAGTCGCACCAAAGCCCAGAGAAGCCATCGTGTGTGAGAATCCGGAGGCCATTTGCGGGGAGCAGCCACGGCCCAGGTGCCGGGCCTGAGATGACCTCACTGCTTTTGCACGGGACTCACAGGCTAAGTTGCTTTCTGAAAATTAAAACGTCATGGCAACTGAGGGAACCTAAGAGAATTTTTCTTCTGAAATTCTAATGTGGGCCATCACCTCACCCAGTTTCCTGATGCTCGCTGTACAGCCTGTGTAAGACATTTGCTCAGATGACTGGCGACTGACGGGTTATTGTTTATAGGGGCCGATTATCCAAAAGTCGTGGAGGAAATTGTCCTGAAAGTCATAGGGTGGGGCGGTAGGTGGGTGTGTGGGGGGAGGATCAGAATCCCTTAGGTAAAGGCTTCTAGTGTTTAAAACTTCCCAGAAAACACACACACACTGCATCCCAGGGGACTCTGAGACATGCCATCTTCACCCTCGCCCCAAGTTGACAGCCAGCTATTGCTCTTGATGAAGTGAGTTTCCATTGCGAGTGACAGGATGCATCTGCCCTTGTGAAAGAGTTCTCTGATTTAGCATCCAAGTTCAAAGCCCCTGCAGAAGAGAAATATCTGTGTAAGAATGTCTGGAATGGCTGTATCAGGCATCCTTGGGGACCAAGAGCCTCTGGTTGATAAGGGAGGCATTGCAGTGTGGCCACTGGGGCTGCCGGGGGACAGCATCAGAAGAATATAGGGGCCCTGGGCAGAGTGACATTTAACCAAGCAGAATGTCACATACGTGATGACTGAGTGGGTTACAAAATATGATTAGTCTAACACTAGTCATATCAGAGTTCTTATCATTAAGTAATCTCCCTTCTCCTAGGACTGTCTCCTAGGGTTACAGGAGATAGCCCTGTGTGTATCGTAGGGAGAATGTTTATACCATGTGGTGGTCGGAAAGAAGGGACAAATTGTGTACACAGCAGTATGTGTAGATCTGAAAAGTATGGTCCCCAGGAAAAGAAAGTTTAAAAATAGATAGTAATGTAAAATGTGACATTGTTTACGTAAATTACATGTACACAAAACTATGTGCATTTGGAAAGAACACAGGCAAACAGAAAGATACACATTTAATGCATGAGAATGGCCACCTGTGGGAGGTAGGTGGGGTGAGGAATAGAAATAAGATAGAACACATTAAAAAATAAAGGAGGGGCCTTGCTTTGACCAGTTGGTGCTCCTGTGCCGTGAGCCGAGGGAAACATTGATTCGATCCTCTTCATCTGGTGTCCAGAACAGGGAAAAAATTACATAAAAGGCGTTTATTTAGAAGATAATTACCACCACCTGCAGCAAACTCGTCATCTCTTTCCTGCAACTCTTCGCTGAAGTGTCGCCCTCCCTCTGATTCTTATTCATCAACGACAGCAATTCTTCCACTAGGCACACTGAGAGGGATAGCTCATCCGTACAGTTTTTGGAATCCCCTTGTCTTATTTGCTCCAACACTATGTTTTATTACTAGGGTGAAAGAAATGCTTAAAATAAAAGGCTCTTCCCTTTATTGGGGGAATTTAAGGGCTAAAACAAATGGGTGAACCACCGGGGAACATGGCAAGTACATACCCAGTGCCCGGTCATAAATACTCAAGATTCTCAGAGGTCTGCAACTGCAGACTGAAATATTTCAGTTGGATCTCACATGATTAAAGAAAGAACGTCACAGGTGGCTGAACATTATCTTCCCCCCTCGGAAGCTGGCTCCAAGGAGAAGGTTTCCAGTCAAAGTGGTCTCCCTACCCCATTCTTAAAGAAAACACACATGGACTATTCAGGGAATATGTTTGTTTTAATCAATGAATGCCTTTGCAATTCTGTGAGTGGAGAGAGGAAGGAGAAATGAGGTAGCACTAAAAGATTTGAAAAAGTAGGATTCAGGGGTAGCAAATTAAGTGATTAAGGTCACATACAGCTTGCTGGAGGCATCGGGCAGAAAGTTGCCCAGTAAAATCTCCTGCAACCCCACCCCCACCCCCGCCCAGCACCCTCCCTTGGCCCAGCCCTCCGGTTTCCCCCCACCGACTGAGAAAGTGAAGGCGAACCCGGGAGAGGCTCCCTTTTCTACGCGAACAAAAGGGCAGGTGTTTGTAGGTGTGCTGTGGAGGAGGCTGCTGACGGTTCTTATTCTGGGGATTATGTTTAACTTGTCACCTTGTCATCTTTCTTTTGTGTTTCTCATATTCCCCCCCTCCCTTAGCATGTTCACCTTGATTTACTGACTGCTTTGTTCCTTGAGATATGAAGGGTCACATCTCAATGGCTTCACAGCCATTGTCAAGACACTGTCATGTTGTCAGGGAGATCAGTCACTGCACTTGTCCCCTTCGCCCCGGTGACTTCTCTGTGAAGTTCACAGAGTGCTGTATACGCTCTGCTTGTTCTTGGCTCACTCAGCCTCCCGGATCCTGTAAGGCAGTGAAGGAGCATAGCATTTGGCCTGTCCTGAAGAGGTTTATCTTTGAAAGTGTCATCTGAAAATAGTTTACAATGAGAGTGTTAACGTCTCCTCTCTCTCTCTCCCCACCCACCCCCACCCCCTGACTTGGGGGCATTGCTGAAATTATCTGACCAGCAGGTTCTACTATATGAGATCTAGATACTTCTGTCGCTCAGAAAATCATTTTAAGACTGCATTATTTCTGTGCTAAGCGACTGAATTTAATTTTAGTCAGTTGTGGGAGTTTAAATTCCATGATGATGTCGAAATCAGAATAAAATCCTGTCTGCATTGTTTGCCTGGATTCCACGTGGCTTTATGGGATGACGCCCTTGGGGCTTCAGCTCAGAGACTCGTGGAACGGTGCTGGCGGGGCTGGGGGCTGCCTGTCGTTCTAACTACTCACGGTCTGAGGTTAGAAATTCAGGGCACAGGAAGGATGTCTTTTCCTTTTGGTTTCTAAGGACATACTGCCACAGTTTATCCACCTGAAGGGGAGAATTTGGCGGATGAGCAATACTCCAGAATAGTAAGAGCAGGCGTTGCCCTTCCTCATCGTCTTTAGGGGCAGTTCAGATGACGGCTTTCCCAAAGGGCGTTCTGCTCTGGTGCCCGCGCCAGAAATGCCCAACTCTTTAACAGTGTAATCTTCCTTGCCCTTTCTCTTCAGAAAGACTTGTCAGAAAGGAAGAAACTGTTCCACAGAAATCTCTAGAAAACCTAAGCCACGTGGCCAAGTCAGTCATTTCTTTGATCGCTTTCTGTATATTACTTTAGTAATTTCTTAGAAGAAAACCCCAAGACCTACATTTTTTATATAAAAACAGCTGATGTGAAAGCAAAGACATGGGTTGCCGGCTTTCCCCCCACCAGCCTAACACCCCCACACAAGTGGCGGGAGGACAGCGGAGCCCACGCACTAACGTGGGAACAGGGAGGAGCACAGTGGGCAGGCCAGGGCAGCTCATGAACGGGGCTGGGGGGTGGGGGGCGGCTGCGCGACAGCATCGGTCAGGAGAACGGGTGTGAAGCAGCACCGAGATGGTTTCCACACTCATAACATCAGAACAGGATAACCAAGGACTTCTGAGGGGCGTACACATTGTCAATTTGCTGGCTTAGTATGGATATATGGTTGAACTAGATAATTAATTTAGAAATCAACAAAAGCAAGATTTCTGGGAAACCCCCAAGTGTTTGGAAACTAAATAATACCTCTCTATGGAACCTAATGGGTCAAAGAAGGAATTAATGAGGAAATTAGAGTTTTGAGTGGAATGAAATTCAAAACATAACAAAATTTTCTGGGATGCTGCTAACAGCATTTATAGTATGTATAGTACTAAACACCTAAAAAAAAGAAGGTCTCAAACACCTCATCTTATACTATAAGAAACTAGAAAAATATCTACAAATTAAACCCATGTAAGCAGAAGAAAATAGTAAAATTCAGAGTAATTATCAAAGAAATAGTGGAAAACAGAAATCTTGCAGGAAAGCTTTTTCATCAAAAAGAGCAATAAAATCGAGAAATCTCCAACAAGATGGACAATTTTAAAAAGCGAGAAGGAAAAATGACCAGTATCGGGAATGAAAGGGGTGATGGGACTGTGAACTCTGTGGGTTGGAAAGGACGATAAGGGAGTATTATGTAAACAACTTTCTGCCAATAAATCTGACAACTTAAATGGACAAATTTCTTGCAAGACACAAACTATCAAAACTCACTCAAGAAAAAATAGATAAAGTGTATGTCCCTGTAGCAGCCTGTTGGCCTCGCTGGCTCACTGTACCAAGCATTTAAAGAAGAAATGATACCAATTCTACACAAGTTCTTCCATAAAATTGAAGAGAATAGTTTCCATTTCATTCTATGAGTCAGGCATCCCCCTGTTACTAAAACTAGAAAAATACACTAAAAGAAAAGAAAACCACAGACCACTGTCTCTTGTGATCACAGATGAAAAACTTCTTGTCAAAACTAGCGAATCGTATCAACAGTGTATTAGCAGGATAAGGCATCGTGACAGCTGTGGTTTACCCTGAGAATGCAAGTTGAGTCACAGAGTGGGGCCAGCCTGCACTTTCTGTGACTGTCTGACCGCTGTGCCGTACACCTAAAACTACTACAGTGTAGTATTGGGTGCCAACTATAACTGAAAAATAAAATTTAAAAAAAACTAAAAAAGTTGAGTTACAAATTAATCACCATAATTCATCATCTTAAAAAACTAAAATAGGAAAACCATATGACGATGTCAGTGGACACAGGAAAGTCGGTTTATAAAATCCAGCCACCATTCCTGATTAAAAACACTCGGCACGCTGAGAAGGGAGGGGACTTCCTGCACTTGGTAAAGACCTCATGCAGAAAGCCTGAGCCCGCGTGGAGGGGAGTAAACATGAAGGGTAATAAATTGTTTGTGTAAGTCAACCACACAGAAAACAGAAGTAGGCTATGTAAGTTTTGAATCACCAGAATATAAATTAATCTAGTCAAACAGAGGCAGGGAAATCAGGAGACATAAAAGCAGTGAGCAGAGACTAGTTTTATTGGGAGAGGAACTGCAACAAGAGTGTAGCGGTGAATTCGGCGATCCAAAAACAAGAATCTCCGTCCGTGCTGGCAAAACCAAGATCGGCAGTGAGTTGTCCACCGCTGTCACACGATCGAGAGAAAAGGACAAAGTAAAGGCAGAGACAGCGAACAGGAACCTAAAGAAAACCAGAATAGAGAGGTTAATATCGAAATACACTTCCAAGCACAAACACCCTAAGAGTTGAGGAGGAAATGAACAGTCAGTCACTCAGGGGTCCCAGGTGGGAGCTGGAAATATGAACACAGCTCTCTCGGAAAGGGGTCGAGGAGGCAGAATGTTTCTAGAGATTTCAGTTAACTAGCGGAGATGAAAGGAGTGTGGGATTCGATCAGTTCAGGGGGCTGTCATCTCCACCAGGCTCCAGCTTCCTTCTCCGTTTACCAGCTCCACGCCTGCGGACCAGTCCGCTGCCTCGGAATGTCAGCCACCTCCTCTCGGCAGCCGGCACCCCAGAGCCAGCTGGCCGACTGCGGGCCTCTCCGTTTGCCTGAGCCTCAGTGTCCAATGTCCCACGTAGGTGTTTGTCAGAAATACCCACTTTACCCAACTCACCCGGCTGGTGAGCCGATGAAGAAAACGTGTAGTTCGGGTGACGTGTGATTTCCTACAAAGGTCACTGTCACCGGTGTGCTCATCGCTGTCGCAGTGGCTTGTTCACTCTCCAGCTGCGCTGTGTCGGACACTAGAATGGGATGGTGTCACGATACGATACTGCCGAGTGTGTGTATGGAGTTCAGTGTCCTCCTGTTCTTCCCACCACCGGAGGAGCTGGGTGTCTGTGTCCCCACTAGAAAGACCGTGGCACTGTGGGTCACGGAGGCCATGGAACTTGACGAGGTCACCCAGTTAGAATCACAGAGCCCTCTCTTGCCAACACCAGAGTTAACACACGACACGGCACTCACCAAGGACAATAAACATGACCAACTTTCCAACCACATGGCGAGCAGACACTCTGGAATGAGTTAGAGCCAGGGAAGGAAATGGCCCCTTAGTCCCTGAAGAGGTGTAGAGGGCCTGAGGAAGTAATCAGGGGCCGTCTGCTCTCACGCAGCTTCGGAGCTGGAGAGCCACTGCGGGTCGTCGCCGCAGGGAGGCAGCCGGTGCCTGAGCCCTCGCCGAGGAGGCCGGGGAAGGCACAGTGTGCCCGGAAGCTGTCAACCATTGTACCTGATGTACAGCACGTTTCCTCTCCTGCACATGGACTTGACTCCGAAGGCACAAAATGAAACCAGATGCTGGAGTGAAGGCCCGGCCTTCTCAGCATGGGGAGGCCCGTCTCTCTGGCTGATCCAGAGCCTCCAGGAGCCCACTGTCTTTCTAAGCAGGAGGGGCAGCCCCTGGACTGTGCAGACAAGTGGGTAAGAGGAGTCTCGGGGGTGGGTTGTTTGGAAGATGCCCAAATATCTCCTGCCGGGTACTTCTCTGGGTGCCGGCGACAGGCAGGTGAGTCTTAGTTAAAAGGCTGGGGAGGCCCCTGAAAGCCCTCCCTGCCCCCATTCCACCTCTCAGCAGCCTCCTGCTGGAAAAGGCCCGTTTCCCCTTTGCTCAGTGGCCACTTTTCTCCCGCTTCCTCCCGGCTGTGGCCACAAATATGTTTTTAACCATTCACACCACAGAGTCCAAACCCAGAGCCGATGCTCTGGGGCTGCTGGTCTTCGAGCTCCCCCCGCCCCGACTCTGGGGAAACTCAGCCACCTCGTGGGGGGCAGTCGTGGGAAGGAGGAGGCACGGGTCCGTGGAGGGGGCAACCAAGGACCCCTCCAGCCACTGTGTCTCTGAGCGGAGGCCCAGCTGTGGGGCTGCAGGGCACAGGCATGGGCAGTTCCTGCTTCACCAGCTGGCGTCACTCCACATCACAGTGATTCCCAGCGAGGGTTTTGAGGAAGGATGTTTTGTGGCTCGTTTGCCAGTGAGTCAGAAAAAAATAAAAATCCCATTGAGGGCAGGTGGGCTGTCCCACCAGCCACAAAGAGGAAATGCAATCTTTTCCCACCGAAGCGTGCAGCTCCACTGCGTTAGGCCAGGAGCAATCAGACCAGAATAAGGAGAAAACCAAACAGAAATCTTGAGATTTTATGATTCAGTAACACATTTCCATCTTAGACCTTCTAGCAGAAGGTAAGACATCAGAGTTAAAATGCTCTCAGCTGTTTTCCCTTTAGCCGTAAATGTAAGGGATTGACGTTAGGGATTTCTCCAGATGGAAAGCACAGCGGGGTGGGCTGGGCTGAGGGCTATGCTGCTGGTCTCACCCACGCGTGTGCGGTGACCTGGAATGCCAGCCCTGTGCACTGTCCACCTAAGTAGCTCAGTGCAGGCCCTTGAGGACCATGGGTGGTGCAACGGCTTTAATTCATTTGTCAAATACAGTCCCCTGGGTGCTGTCCCTGGGAGCTCTGTGTATTTGGTATCCCAAGGCCCGGAGCAGCAGCACTGTGACCCGTGAGAGCTGCCTTCCTTGGGTGAGCGGGGGAAGGAGAGGTACAGACCCCCGCACGTGTGTGCCAGGCCCTCCGTTAAAGTGCCCAGTACATGACGATGGTGCGTTCGCGTGTGGTAGAACAAGTGAAGGAGACGCTGCCCACATGCAGATTGATTCTGTGAGACCCAGGGGCATCTCCGTAGAAATCAGGCCCCACTTGGGTGCAGGCTGCGCACGCACAGGTGTTGGGGGAATGTGGGAACTCTCTGTGCCTTCCCTCAGTTTTACTGTAAACCCAAAACTGCTCTTTAAAAAAAATCGTCTTAAAAAACATCTCTTGGCCACGTTATCTCAGTGCCTGTCCACTTCCACCAAAAAACAGGGCCACAAAGGAAAACCTCCGTGAGGGAAGCGAGTGGAGGCTTTCTTCACAGCTGTCTTCTGGAGTTGTAAGTCCTCCACAGAACCACAGTCCGGGGGAGTTAAACTTGGGCGTCTGAAAGTCACGTCCCCGATGGTATTCTCCTCCGGCCTCCAGCATCGGTGGGTCCCGGCCTGACTCCAGGACTGAGGCCCTCCAAGCGTGCTGACCGAAAGTACATGTGAAAATACCCAGTTTGGCTACACACTTCAGACCAACTGCTTTCCGGTTAGCTCGGCCCTTGGGTCACGTTTCAAATGGCAGAGAGGTTTCCTGTACAGAATGATCTTCCTCTAGCTTCACTCCAATTGCACGGTGAGCTCCCTGGGCGGCATTTAATTTGCTTGGCCTAACAAAAGGACGATTGATTGCTCCCCAGTGGAGAAGGGGATCCAGGAAGAGGAAAAGATAAACGGGATTTGTCTGCCCAAAGGACACATTCAAACACTGTGTTCAGCTCAGGGCTCGCCCGTCCCCATCCACACACCACAGTCTCGGGCTCCAAGTGGGGACAGTTACCCACAGCGTCTGCATGCACAAGGCTCGGAGCACTGCGCAGGCAGCTACCAGACTGTACCCAGAATATACGGCTTCCTTTAAACTGCCAAGGTGCCAGCAACGAGTCTCCCACTGCCGTGGGAAGCTGGTTAGACACTGGGATGGTTCAAGCTTTTCCACCTCTCAGCTGCTGGTGGGACTTGGAGGAGAGAAGAAAGACAGAGAGTTCCAGCTAATGGGGGGTGAGGGGCTTGTCAGGGAAGATTTTGTAGAAAGGATAACCCTTGAGCTGATACTTGCAAGATGAGCAGATATTCTTCTGGAACTCTGGAAGAAGGACCAGTTTGAGCAGAGGTTCAGAGGGGAGAAACAGCCCAGCAGACAGGACGTGCGCCCTCCACCGCACCCTCGGTCTCCCGTGTGAGCCCGTGATTTGGGCCGGCGGCACCCGGCCTGCCTCGGCTCAGGGCTTTTCTCTCCCCCTCTCTTCCCTGCCAGTGCGGGAACCAGACCCCCTGGAGGGAGCTCGGCTGCAGGCCCCAGGTGCGAAGCAGAGGTAAGGGGAGCAGAGTTGTGCTGCAGAAAGCTTGCTGGGGCAGCAGTGAGGAGGACGAATAGCAGGAGACCACTCCGAATTCAGCATGAAGGCCCAGAGATAGCGAGCACACATGGGGGTCTGCACCCAGGACCAGACTGAGATACGAGGCGAGCCTGAGGACACCGATCAATTATTTGCCTCCCCCATGAACTGATGCTCTCTATATATTTGCTCAGCCTCTGCTGAGGGAAGGGGCTGGGCACTCATCGCCACCCCACGAGCACAGCCCTGCGTCACTCAGAGCCCGCCTGCTCCCCAAGGCAGCTCAGGGATCCCATGCTGTCACTGAAGTCCAGGGGGCCCCGCCCTCACTCCCACCAAAGCAGCATTCTCCAGAGAGGATCATTGGCCTAACCAAGGTTTCCAGTGGCCTTCCAGCACGCGTCCTTACAGGTTAGCATCCCAGGCTCTGCACAGGCTGGCCTACTCCTCAGTCTAGCTCTCCTTAAACTGATCCTAGCAGAGCATTTAGGTAGGGGAGCAGCATCTTTTTGACCTGGTGACTGGAAAGCAGGGGATGAGGCAGCGGGAAGGAGGAGTCAGCAAGGGGCGGTGATAAAGAAGGGCGGAAAGGTAGGAGACGGCACCGAAATAGGTGGGTCTTGCAAGCTGTGTTAGGCAGGACTGGCTGAAAGCCCCTGGGACTCCGTCACACAGCACATGGGTCTCATTCCTGCCACGTCCACTGTCATTGCTAGCAGGGAGCCCAGGATGCCTCCCCCTGTGGCTCTGCCACCTCCTGGTCTCAGAGAGGCCCTGGCGTCAGCCCGCCACCCTGAGTGACAAGATCGTGCCCCTCCACTCAGAATGCGGCTGCACTTCACTTCCTGCCGTTCCTGCCACGTGCTGCTGGCAAGGGCCAGTCACAGAGCCCACTGGTCGTGAAGGGGACTGGGGAATTCGTCCCGGCCTGGGCAGCAACCAGCTCCACACCGTGGGAGGGGACCTCAGCGTCACCCGACCGACTCCCCCACCTATGCCAACAGAAGGCAAAGTCCAAACACATGAGGAATGGATACATTTCCTTTTTTTCATCTGGCAAATGAACGGATAAACAAAGTGTTTTATATACAAAATGAAATATTACTCAGTCTTACAAAGGGAATCCTGACAGATACCAAAATATGAGCGAACCTTGAAAACACGATGCTAAATGTAACATGCCAGCCCCAGAAGGACAGATGTCACAGGATTCCACTTGTACGAGGTCCCTGGGGTGTGAAATCATAGAGACGGGAGAGGGGTGGTGGTCGCCAGGGACTGTGGGGAGGGGGCAGGGCTGCTTTGACAGGTGCAGCGTCGGGGGAGGGGAAGTGCGAGGAGAGGCGGGGCGGCGGCTGCACGGCACGGAGACTGGACCCTATGCCGCCGTACACAGCATGCTGGGCGATGGTAAAAATGGGAAATTTCATGTTCTCTATATTTTATCACAATAAAAAAGTCTAAAATTTTTCATGAAGATACTTAGCCCTGTGTGAGATTTTCTAATATCTAATATTTACCAGGCATAAAACCTCCTAGAGTAAGATCACATGTAACTAGAAAACATGTCACTTTTAACTTTTCTAGATGTAGGTGTTCTCTGCTTCAGTGGAATGAATGGCCGCAGAGTGATTTGTCTCCGAGTGGACCTTCAACTCCAGTGGAGACCAGACCCCACACATAGCCTTTCGGGCCTTGGGGAAAAGCAGCTGAGTTTCTTCAAAGCTCTGCCTGGAGGCACACCCCGAGTTCTTGGCAACTTTATCCAGCACACACACACCCAGAAAAACATAGACTAGAATGTCAACGGGAGAAAAGCATGAGAGCAAACCACACACACAAAATGTGCTGCTTCTTTCTCACATACCGATGACATTGACTAGATGCACCCATATCACTAAAAAAATTAACTGTAATCCCTACGTAGTGTGATCCCAAGAGGTGGCAGCTTTCCTCTGGATACTTGTCTCTTTTATCCAAAACATATTCATAAACATGGATTGCCTTTTAAATCTACTAGTTTAAAAAGGCAGCTTCTCAGTCATGGAAAAAAGCACAGTAACGATTCAATTGAACAATCAAAAGCAGCTTCGCTCTCAGGCTTTGAGGCTCAGGTTTTGTTCACTTTGGGGAAAACGACCAGAGTGTATGCAATCCTCTCTCTAGAGACTTTTTTCCTTCAATTCAAGCACGTGCGACCTGACACGTGGACCTAATTGTCTGCTGTAATTTAACGCTTTTAAAGGACCAGAAGATCAATCTCTTGCCAAGGAACATGCCGCATAAACAACTTCTCCAGCGATCTTAACCTTCCTAACAAATACTTCTGTTGCAAAGGGGGTAGAGGAAGTGACGGGATGTTCAAGTGAAATGTGCAACAATAGCAAGAAACGCATTTGGGAAACTGCCCCCGAAGTCCGGACAGGCGCGATATTTACACTCTCTTCTCTCCTTTTTGCCCTCCATCCTTCTGACCTTTTGTTGTGATTGTCTCACTTTTCTGTCCTTTGTCGCCTCTGCAGCATCCTTTAGGACAGTTACTGGGCAAAAGGGAACATGAACCCCTCATTGTCATCTAACAAGAACAAAGGGCCTGGTCCAAAGTAAGCAGCTAAGAACTTTTTTTTTTTTTTTTAACGGAGCCAAGGCTGAAGACAGCAAAGGCAGCTGGAAGCAGCAGCGCAGACTTAGCCAGTCCCCCGCTGCTTTCAGGACGGCTTCCGTGGGGCTGCCTGGGGAAACCTTCAGGGACAGCTAAAGCAGAGTGATGCCGTTCATTGTCCTCTGAGTAAGGAAAACGAGTAATAAATCTAATATTGCTGTTTGTTGGCGCGCTTTCGTGAACACCATGGTCCATATAATACTTCTTTGCAGATACAAAACTTCTTGCATTTCTCCGCAGGCATGGCCACACCTTTTGCTTTCACGCTACTTATATCTGCTCCAAAGTGACTTAGGGTTCTGGAGTGTTCGAACCGTGTGTTAGAGCTTGTCCTTGTCCTGGGCAGGTGAGGCACCTTGCCAGGCTAACGACACGCACTCAGTAAGCTGGCAGTGCATAAAAGAATGGATGATCCACTTTGCCTTAAACTAATCTTCCCACAAACCCCGCCACCCCTAACTAGCCCACAAGACTCGAGGGCCTGAATGACATCCTTCCTATCAGCATACCTAAATATAATACCAAATGTATAAATACATAGCACAGTAAATACAAGAAAAAAGTTATTGAGATGTAGGAGAAATAGAGTATATAAACTTAGTATCGGTTTTAATGGGTTGTCATCTTTCTAATATCAAAGACATAAGTCAAGGCATACTGTATCTTGTTGTTGTTTCTTAAAGAATATGTCAGGAAGAATAAAACTGCAAGCCTGGAGAGGAGGCGGAGAGGTAGGGAGAATAAGAAACAGCCCCAGACTCTGTTCTAGGAGACTGTGTTCTGTGCTGAGGCTGCATTGAATTGAACATGGGAGCCCCATTAAAAGGAAATCTTGCAATGTTCTTATCACACAACTGTTAATTAGCGGCATATAGTCTCCGTTGGACTTTGGGATTAATAAATATTTACACGAGTGGAACTGTATCCGACTATTATTTGTACAAGATAATAAACAGCTGACTAATGCCATCATTGTTGAGGACACTGGACACTTCCTCAGGCAGAAAGACATTCTCCCCAGGCTAAGTTTAACCAATGAGGTACCACTTCAAAAAAAAAAAAAAAAAGAGGCAGATGGTAATGATAATAAGAAGCTTTGGAACAATTTGCCCCCAGGTTCAAAATGCAAGGATCAGGATTTTTAAGTTATTTAAATCTAAGAAAACTTGAACTATTTTATCTTGGGCATGGTGCCACAGCGATATATAAAAGCCCCGCAAACATACAAGGATGGACTTAGTGGTGACTCAATTTCCATCTCTTCCTTTGGGAAGAGATGAAAATTCTGTGAATATACTAAGATCATTCTCTTTCCTTTCAGTTTTAAATATTTTTTTCAAGCTATTAAAATAAACACAATTATTTGTAAAAACACATGCAAGCATAAAGGAGCAGGAATAACATTACCCATTAACCTTTTGGCATATTATAATGTTTTCTGAATTTCTTACACTGCTATAGTTATGTAGTTATAGCATGTAAATTTAGAATCTTGATGTTTCCTGCTTATTGTCTTTGTGCATACATTTTCAGCCTATTCCTGATTGTTCTTTTGTAATACATTCATAGAAGAATAAAAGGGTATGACCACATAAAGAATTTAAATATATGCAAGCCAAAATTGCTTTCTAGAAATTTCCTACCAATTTACCCATCAACATTGATGACAGTGCCCATTCTATTTCATTTTAATTAGCACTGGATTTTTAAAAAAATTATCTTTGTTAATCTGAAAGAAATGGAGTTTCCTTTTTGTTGTGATTTGCATTTATTTTAGTACTAGTCAGGCTGTTAATTTTTGTGGCTCGTTACATTTTTCATGTGAGTGAAAAGTTCATGTCCTTCGCCTATTTAGCTCTCAAAGTCTTGCTGCTTTTACTGTCATTTCCCATGAGTCCTTAATCTGCTAAGATTACAAATCCATCTATCATGTTCCCTATAAATACCACACTGTCCTGATTCTAAGTTGCCTTTAATGGGAAGACATCATTACTTTAATAACAGCTTTTAAGAAAAAATATACTACAGCCATAGGATGCTGGTTATAAGACCTCTGGCTTTCAGAGATGTTAAAATGTGGAAATGTTAAAAGGCAGTGATGATTCTGAATGGATAGAGTATGAATGTATTGTGGAATCTTAGAAATCAATCACATCATTCGATGAGTATTCTACTGGATGGGGTGATCTGACCCAATATCTAAAAGTTTAGCCAGTTTGATAAAATACATGGATTTTCATATAGGTCATTAAAAGATTGAATTGTAACCAACCAAAAATGGAGGTGCAGCTCTCTGGCACCACAAAGGCCAAACTTGTGAGGCAGAAGCTGGTGCAAAAGGAAAGAAGTTTTACTCAGGTGCTGCATGACCTGGGACAATGGCGGACTCTTGTTTCCAAGCCCACCTCCTCAGCAACACCAGGCAAAAGCCAGGGTCCAGAGTTCCTGCTCCAATTTCAAGTACAGTCCTCTGGGGCCCGCAGGTGGCTGCTAAGTGGTCATAGTCCTCATCCAGGTAGCTTAGCTTGTCCCCAGCTGCTGTTCATCTCAGATTCCTTCCTGGAGGCCATGGGCACCATGGATGCTAGGGCCACGTGGCCCCTGGAGAGAACAGGTTAGCACACCCAGCAAGCTCTGGTCACAAGGGAGAGTCAGGAGCCCAAGAGAGCACCTCTTTGTTCCCCTGGGATTGTATCAGCTTGGGTATGGGGCAGACCAGGTGCTTTCTCAAAATGACCAATCAACTTCCCAAACTTTTGCATGCTTTGGCTGGGTCCACCGCCCAGCCAATCCCTTCTTTCCTCAGACTAGACTGACAGTCCTCTTTGGTCTAGCACCTCCCCCTGTGCCATTTTGAGTTCTATGGCACACCTGCCTTCCCCTGGCTCCACCCCCAATCTTATAAGGTAGGGGAGGGCTTTTCCTCCAACCAGTTTTCTCTCCTGCTTTTCTAGGCTCAGTGTAAGAACTTCCCTCTGCTGCCATCTTGGCTGATGGCGGGGGACTCCCCGGTGCTCTGACTTCTTTATGGGAACAGAATTAGCGGTAGTTACCTGAACTTGGATCCTAGGTTGCTCCAAGCCATTTGGTAAGAGCTGCTTGATGATGTCGAAATTGGTGGCCAGAACTTTGCAGTGAATGCTGAGGTCAAGTGCCGAGTCACGTGTGTCGGGAAACTTACGTCTATGGAGAGTTAACACCTGTATATCCAAATGCATACATGTATCCATCGTCTCTCTAACTTAAGTGTGTGCATGTACGTGAGTGAGCATGCCAATAACGAATGATCCGTTAATGTGGAACGTTTCACATTGACAAAAGCTGCCATCATGGGTCCTCTATCCCAGAACTCTTTCCATTTTCCTCATCAAACAAGAATCACAGAAAGCCCTAGGAAACGCAGTGGTTTTGGAATGTGAGGGTTTATTGGCATGGAACTGTACATGGAAAGCTTGTTATAATGGCATGATCTAGACTGGGCTCCTCTTACTGGATCAAAGGGTGACGTGTCATCCTAAGGGTCATCAAAGGGTGACCTGTCCCTAAGATTCACAGACCCAGGGTCATTTTCCAACCCCCCCACCGCCCGCAGTGACAGTTATAACTCAGCTATCATTTATTGAATGCATATTAATGTGGAAAGTTTCTGTGAAGAAAAAGTAATCCAGGCAGAACACAATAGGTTGCCTGCAACTTACTCATTCGTTCTTAAAACCGCTAACTAACTTCTCTCAACCTCAATTTCTTCATTTATAAAATGGGGCATAGAACAGTTCCTATCTCCCAGTGTCGTATGAAGAACACATGAGACAGAACTCAGCACAGAGTCCGCACACGGTAGTTAGTGATGTCATTATTCTAACTTTCTCTGGGGCAGAGGCCACCTCTCCCCTCTCCCCTCCAGTGTTCGATGTCAGTCTGACTTGGAAGGACGCTCACCAACCAGAACTCCCTGGCTCCTCCTGGTAGAAGCACTGAAGTTAGAAATGCGGAGTGAGACAGAGCACTGCACTGGGAGAAGCGTGGCAGCACACCCGGGGGTCCTGCTGCAGGCAGGCCCTGGCAGCCTTTGGGACAGCCACCTCCCAGGAGCTCAGGGGCCAGCTGTGGCTCCAGGGAGCCTGGGCTCCCAGCCATCCCGGGAGCTGCCAGCTGGGGAGCTACAAATAAGGCTGGCATCTCCTCTCCCACTGGACTAAATTCAAAATATGCAACAGCAGCGAGAAGTAAGGCGTCTTTGCCAAAAAGAAATCAAGAGAAACAATGGACATTGGAATTTTCTCTCAAAGTCTATTTCCCTCGGGGACTTTTTGTCTTGTTACCTGTAAATGTCTCAATTCACAGAAAGGATTAGTAACAGAAAAAAAAAGAATATTACGATATTCCCCTGTGTCCCATAGGTTATTTACAGAAGAGATGATGAGATTAGATAAGATAATGAACATTTGAAAGTTCAATTTACTTAAAATATTTGCTTCCTGGATATGGACACAAGGTAGCCAAGGGGACATGTGAAAGCAATCCAATATCAGACACCAACTTTGGGTGTCCCCCCCGCCGCCATCCCCAAAAATGAGAAACTAAGGCCTAGAAAGGAACTAGAAGCTGGGTCCCTGACTCTTGGTCTAGTACCCATTCAGTGTGACCCATCATCGCCGAGCGTACGTGAGCTGGTCTTTCTTAAAGAGTTTCGCAACCACGCGAAAGCCCAGCAGTGACCTTCGCACTGCCCACAGGCTTCACAGCAGGACCCTGACAGCTCGATCACATGTGTAAATTCCAATACTTTTTTGTGCTTGACGTATTCAAAGTGCAGAGAGTCCAACAGCGGCTTTGAAATCCGCAGCCATGTCTGCTTCAAAGGGATAAAGCAATAGATTTTCGCTGCTCAGGGCTGGGACCCCAGACAAACAACGTCTGACTGACCGTGTTAGCTGGAGCCATGGGCATTCCCAGACGAGGTGTCTGTTTTGGTGGAGCAGCTCTGAAAGGGGGGACGGGGCAGCAATGCCCGAGGAAATGGTCTTTGAAGGCACTTAGGAGACCCTAAGTGGCAAACCCAGAGCGATGACGCTGTTACACTTCTTTACTCAATAATTCAACAAACATGTGTGCCGCGCCATGGAGGAGCCGGAAAGCAAGGCTCTGCCCCAAACGGAGGCAACAAGTCAGCGTCTGTAGGCATCTGATAAGCACCACCCTGAGCTATGATGGGAAGGGTCAGGCAGGGTCTGCAGTGCTGGGACCCGAGAGCCTGAACTTTGCAGGATCGGCCACAGGTGGACGGGTTAGGAAGGGCCTTCCTGTAAGAAGAGCTGTAAATCGTCAGCGTTATTTATCAGAGAGGGTGGCTCAGGGCTAAATTCTGGAGTGTGAGTAAGACTCGGTTGGACAAGATAAGATAAGAAAGACAGATCCTGGAAGAGGAAGCAGCCAAGTCTTCGAAGTTTCACTTCAGATTTAATAAGCTCCTGAGGGTCGGTGGCCATGTGTGCCCACCTTTATAACCCTACCTGCAGCCCCCAGCCCGGCCGAGAGCAGGGTGTATGGAAGGAGAGGCTGCTGTGTAAGGGAGTGGGCACAGAGGGCTAGCTGTCTTCACTTTCAGCCCTCAGAATTCGGCACTCAATCTCAAACAGAGCCTGGGAATCTGTGTTTTTCCAAGAGCCCCCAAACCTAGGGCATGAGGCATCCATCAGGCCACTGTGACCGAGGGTGACATGTGGCACCAGCTGTTCGGCCACCTAAGACACACTGACTTTCAGAGGAATGCACTGTTTTGTTAGCTCTGCCGGGAAATTGAGAAAATCTCGGTACAGAGATAAAATACAAACTGCAGGGCAAATCAAGTCGTGCCTTCTTGGAAACACGGACTGGGGGTGGGGGTGGGGGGCAAGGGAGTGTATTCAGTTCCCCCTCACAGAGCATCAGACAGTCTTCCTTTGATGTCACTTTTGAAATTAAGGATCGTTGCATGGTTTCTGGAGGAAGTTAGTCCCTCTAGCTACCCAGCTGACCGAATGCAAGAGGACAGTGGCGAACGCTCCCAAGACCCTCCACCCTGACACCTTCCCCTGCTAAGGGGACCGAGGCTGGGGCTAACAGGCCCCGTGGTTCTGAGGGCATTGGGGCAAGTCGCATACATTATGTTGTTTGTTTGTTTTTTTCTAATATAAAAAGAAAAAATACTGGTGGTAATTTTTTTTCCCAAACAGAACAAAAGGATAGCACAGTCAAGTAATTGTTGAACTTAGATGGCAAGTAAATGGGAGGGGTCATTATATCATTCCTTCCACCTGTCTGTGTGTGTTTGAAATTTTCCATAAGAGAGTCGATTTTAAGAAAGAGCCTCCATCCCTCTCCATGGGCTGTATCCCTTCAGGCCTCCAGGTCTACCCTCCAGAGTCAGACATGAAAACGACTTCCTCTCCATTCTTCCAAAACTTTGCGATCAATTTTGAGCACATATATGCATACACAGAAACTATTTTTTAAAATAGCACCTTAGAATCACATTATTTTAAACCTTGATTTTTTTCTTTGTAGCACTATATTGGGGAGCTCGTCCATAGAAGAGCACGTAGCCCCCACCTCATGCTTTGTGAGGGCTGTTTGTTATTCCAGTAGAGGCAGGGAACTCTGTGCAGTCCGCAGCGTCGACTTTTTGTATAGCTTTACAAATACAAGAGGTGGGAAAGGATTTCATGGATCCTGAGTGAGGGTCAGCATGTCTTCTTCCTACGTTTATCAATAGTTCACATTCGTGTCATTGGTGTTTAAAGACATCCGTTGTGTCTTCCTGCAGAGGCTCCCTCGGCCCTACGGAACCACCCCCTTCTGTTCGTCCTGCCCTAACCCCGCCACTCACCCACTTTCTCCCTTCAACACCTGCAGCCTCGGAGGCCTGTTCGAAGTCCTCCCTGGGTGAGCTCAGGTGCGAACAGAGCTTTGGTTACTATTTCTAGGCGGACGCTTTTCAAATATTTGTCCCGAGCTCAACTCTCTCTCTGGCCTAAAACACGTACAGCCAGCTGCCCCCGGAGCCCACCACCTGGCAAATTCAGAGGTGTGAGGGAGTCTGCCTCCGTCTGACATATCCTGCTCTCTGAGCTCCCTCTCTCAGAGGGCGGTGCTGAGTCCCCCCTGTTGCCCAAACCGACCTCTCACCTGTGCCCTCTTTCTAAGCCTCTATATCTGATCCATCACCCTTTGCTTGAATATCTTCTAAATCCTCCGTTCTGCACGCCAGTGCCTCCAGGTCCACTATGTTTACCTTAATTTCTGGCCTGGATTACTGCCCCCTCCCCCCACCCCATACTCATCCTCCCCTACTCACTGAGCCCCAGTGGTCTTCCTGCAACTGTGACCTAATGCTCTGTTTCCCCGCCACAAGTACACAGGGGCCTGCCTGCTGCCCGAGGCTCCACCCAAGTCTTCACCGGGCACCCAGGGCACACGGGCGGTCTCCAGCACCTGCCACACAGCTGACTCCTGTAAATCCAAAATTTTGCATGTGGCTGTTAAATTGCTGGCAGCTGGAATCAGCCACGACTGGAGGATTCATCACCTGCAAGTCGGCTGACACCCCACAGCTAGCTTTACCAGCTGCTTCCCCCACCTGCCCAGGCTCACCTCTCCACCCTCCCCAGCTCGGTCCACAGCCAGCCAGCCAGACCTCAGACAATGCAGGGTCTGTTCCACCGAAATAAAGCGAGCCGTAATCTTTTTGCTGGTAGGGGGTCTTGCTTGCATTTTATATAACATGCAATAGTTGTCAAATGCAGTAAAAAGAGGCCCAGCCAAACAAGGTCGGCCCGCACTGCACGTGGCCAGTGGTCTCTCCCTTCCACACCTCTGGAGGGAGTCTCCTCCTCTCTCTGCTGACTTTCTCCTACCCACTCTTTTTTTTTTTTTTTCAATTACTGCGTACATTTAATATTATTTTGTTTTAGTCTCAGGTGTACGGCATTGTGGTTGTACAATCATGTACTTTGTAAGGTATTCTGCCTCATAGTTCAAGTACCCCCCTGCCATCACGCAGAGTTACTACAACAATATTGACTATATTCCCTATATGTCTGAAGAAACCCAAAATATTAATTTGAAAGAACATAAGCATATGTTCATTGCAGCGTTATTTACAATCACCAAGACGTGGAAGCAGCCCAAGTGCCCATCAATAGATGAGTGGATAAAGAAGCTGCCAGACGTGTATACAATAGAATACTACTTGGCCATAAAAAAGGAATGAAATCTTACCATTTGTGACAGCATGGATGGACCTGGAGGGTATTATGTTCAATTAAACAAGTCAGAGAAAGATAAATACCACATGACTTCACTTATATGTGGAATCTAGAGAACAAAACAAACAAACAAACAAACAGAAACAGCCTCCTGCTCATTCTTCAGGTCCCATGGAGCACCCACCTCCCCAGGGAGCCCTTCCCAAGGCCCTGCCACCGAGGCGACTGAGGGCCCCTTCTCCGTGCTCCTCCAGAAGTCTCCCCCGGACTACAGATAAAACGAGGGTTTGCTGTTTGCCACACAGTGTAAACACGGGTTGAAACATAAGACCTCCTTTGGGCCTTGAGACCATTGTAGAAGACGGTTACTATCTCTACAGTCCAGGCAGAAACGTGGACTTGGAGCAGCTCTGTGAGCGCCCTGGGGTTAGGGGCTGCCTTACTCCGGTTCGTTTCCTAGTGCCTGGTGCTTAGTAGGTGGTCAACACAGGCAGATATTGAATACATTAACTGTAAAATGCTGAAATAAGTGCTTGACAGATTCTACCTTGTAACATTCACAGCTTTGGGGCCCGGTGCCTTATTAATATTTATCAGTTCTCCAAAAGCGTAAAAGTCGTGCTGACTGAGCAGCTTACCCAGGAATCTCATACATAGCTACTGCAAGGCCCCTTTCTCTGGGAGCAGCGATCAAGGGTGCTCCCCAAACTATCGTCCATCACACCCCAACCCCGCATGCCTCCGGGCCCGGGTTTCTATCTGCCTGTCATGCCCCGGGGGGCTGGGACTTCTCCCCTAAAAACGCTGGCTTCCAGCTTGTTTTCAGTGTTTTGTTTTGAAGCTGCAGTTTCTCCATGACTACCACTGAGATTCAGCTGACCTTTTATCACAGTTTTGAAACAGCAGCCAAGAAATGGCTTCTTGTGCTCTCACTGATGTCTCGCTTCTGTGAGGCTGATTCGCCCGTGTCACCGCACAGAACAATAGCTTGCTTTTTTTTCACTGGTTTGTAATGTTTCTACTGCTGATAGACATTTGGGCTTGTTCAAGTCTTTGGTTGTTATGCATAAAGCCGCTACGGACATTCTTGTGTATCTTTGAGGCGGGCACATTTCTCTTGAGTGCGTACCTAGGAGTGGAATTGTTGGAGTATGAAGCAGGCTTTGCTTAGAATCTCTAGCCAATTGTAAAAAGTGGGGCTAGGGGAGAGAAAAATGACCTTTTATTGGCAGCTATTGTGTTACTTGGCATTCTCAGAGAGTATTTATAGCTATAGCTGGCCAGCTGGAGCAGTTGTGCTTCTCGGTAAAGTCTCAAGGAGCGAGTAGGTCAAGTCCAAAGGCACTTGAACTATAGATTGTCCCATGAGAATTACTGATGCTATTTGAGCCTCTCAGGAATCACCAAAGCTTCAAATGTGCTGGTCATTTAAAATTCTTAGGGAGATGAAAATGCTTTCATTAGACTCAAGTAGAAGACCTTTGATAGGACATGAAGCTATCGCAGGACCCCAAGCAATCACCACAAAACACCTTTTCCAAGGAAGGGAATAACGCTCCCCGCCGGGCCACCGAGGGGTCTGGGACTTCCACTCGGACGTCACTGATGAGAGTAAAAATATTTTTACTTATTATCTCAGCCACAGCACCCACCTGCAGATAAAGTGTCTCTTCTCTCCCTTAGGGTTTTTCCTAGATTTGAGTTAAAGCCTTTGTGTGGGGAACAGATCCAGTGCCAAGTACACATTCATAATTAAATTATGCTTATCCTCTGGGGAAGCTGAAGTCCGATCAACTTCCTCCACATTGTAGATCTGTTACTTCTTCCCTTTGAATGCCTCCCTGCCCTCCCCGCTCTCCCCAGAGCCAGCAAGCACAAATGATTTGTGTTCACCTCCCTACCCCAGTCTCCTTTCGCCCATCGCTCTGTTTTCTGTAAAATCCCTTGGAGAACGCAGATCTCCGAACCGCCTTCTCACACCCCATTGGCGTGAGAGGAAAGGTGCAAAGGTTATCTTGGGGTTTTGTCTAGACTTTTAAAAAAAGCATCCCGGGAATAGTTCCAGGTCTTTTGATTAACTGGGCAGTTCTGGAAATTGAGTCCGCTCTCGCCACTCCTCTTTGAATTACGGTATTCATCACGGGTGTATCAGGGTGTGCTCCGGTGCGCTTCTGCTAACACCGGATGCGGCCACTTGGATTCTCATAAAAGTGTTCATTCTCGGGCCATTCGCTTTCATAAATAAATCCTTATCTAGAGCTTTTTTAAGCAATGTTAGACATTTGCTTAAAAAAATTCTACTAAATCTTTGTTATAGGGTGTGACCTGCAAACCTTTTCCTTCTGATGATCTTTCCTTCTGGTTGGCCTAATTGAGCTTTGTTTCCAAGGAACTTGGATAACAGCGGACTATTTCAGGCCCTAGTTATGCAACTGCTCTTGAAGACTGCCCGATTGGTTCGAGCATTGGAATCTATATGCGCAGTTCAGGAAACCATGATGACTATAAGCTTTCTCCAAATTGCTCAGTGGTGTGTGTCTGCAGGAAAGGCATCCACCAACTGAAACTAGCCTGCATGCTGATTTCCAAGTCACATCAGCTCAGCTTTCCTGAGACAGGCCAGGAGCTACCTCTTGCTAAGCGGCTTTTGCACACCTTGTCACTGAAAGGAAGGAAAGGAAGGAACCCACATTCATTGGGTGGCACACACCAGACACTCTGCCAGCATTTTACATGGTTAACTGAAAATCCGCAGTTGCAGGCGATGCATGAAACAGCTCTTCACAACAAGAGTGGGGATTTCCTTAACCTGCAGGTGTTAGAATTACAGATTCTTGTCCAATCAGAGGACAACTTCTTTAGGGATGACTGGAAGGGGCCGAGCAGCTGAATTATCCAAGACTTTCCTGTCTTGGATAATTATTGGTCCAACTCATGAGTGTATTTTCTCAGTCACTGCTTCTTACACTTTTAACCTTGCCCTAGCTCTGTCTTTTAAGTATTTAAAGCAGCTTATTAACAATTTACTTATTTGCTTGCATACTGCTCTTCAGCCGTTCCCCTGGAGGTGGGATTTCTCATGGGTAGCTGCTCAGTTCTCATGCTGGCTCTCATCCTGCTAGGGCTGTCCGACTCCCTCACTCTTCCAGAAACCCCTTGGCCGTGCTCTTGTTTGGCTCCAGATTTTATGCCTACTAATTCTTGCTGATTCCTCCCACATGTCATTTCAACTCCCGGTCTGTTCTGGACTTGCCCCGCCTCCAGCTGGTTTCCCACTCCTGTGTAACCCCACTCTGAGCCAATCCCCAGAGCAGACAGACCGAGACTCGTGTGATTGTCCGCATCTGCTGCACCTCTGTTCAGTTACACTGGACGGGTCACATGGAAGCCAAAAACCATGACCAGGTTGAGCTCCCAAACAGCCGTCATCTGTTCTTTGCTGCCTTCTGTGTGCACGCCACACCGCCACTGAAGGATGGAGTCCATTCCTCCACCACCTGGAGTCCTGGCTGACCCCTGACAGCTTCTGCCCATGAAGTACGGTGGCAATGACATTGTGTTGGTTCCAGCTTGGCCTTTCTGAGGACTGGAAATTTCCACTTCCTGCCTATCAGTGCCCTGAGCTGCCATATCAGAAGTCTGAGTGACTTTGGTAGAAAGAAAGACCATGGAAGGGGCACAGAATGTGATTAAGAAGTCACCTCGGTGCTGGCTGTGTGGCTCGGTCAGTTGGAGCATCATTGTCCTGTAACTGAAGGTCGTGGGTTCAATTACCGGTCAGGGCACATACCCTGGTTGCGGATGCGATCCCCAGTCAAGGCACGTATGAGAATGAAAAAAAAAAGGCGTCTTGGATACTCAGGCCAGCTGAGTATCCAAAGTCAGCTTTATAACGGGCACCGCGTGAGGGACCCCGAGGGAAGTCTGCCCAGGTGAGCTTGTTCGACCCAGGAAATTGGAAGAGATAACAATAAATGGTTGTTGTCTTAAGCCAGCAGGCGTTGGTGTGACTGGTTACACAGTGACAGACAACGGGGGCTAACGAGTCCCGAGGTTCCTGATGGAGCAAGAATCCAAACCAAGTGTTCCCCCAGGAAACGTGATCTCCGAATTTCCCTGTCCACATTCAGCTTAGTGGGCCACTCTCCACGTAGCGTTATCCGTAATTCTGGCAATGGATGGGAATTATTACTGTTAAGCCTAAGTCTTAAATATGTGTGTATGTATATGTAAATCTTAAAGTTGGATTATAAAAGTACTAGGGAAATACAACTCACAGCAGCCATGGGCACATGACAAAGTCCAGCTTGGAGCATGAGCGGTGGGGAATTCCCATGGAGATCACCAAATTTTACCCGTCAGTGATTTACGGGGCAACATGTCACCCCGTATGATGTATGTTCTTACTCTCCTTCCATAAGAGGGTACCAGCGGAAGCCATTCTACGGCCCACTAAAGACACAGCATGAACATTTGCTCTCTAGCTTCCTAAAGAAAATATTGTGCATGAACATTTGCTGTCTGACTTCCAGAAGAACTTAATCTCCTGTCAGAGCTAAGGGACCACTCCAGCCCCTACAAAGTCGAAATATAAATGTTTCTGGAGTCACAGAATGGCTTCTGAGCAGCGACTCAGTCTCCTATCTACACTCCCTGACTCTGGATCCTGATTTCAGTCCACGGGTCTCCGATTTGCTCTCTGTGTCCAAAAATAGGGAACAAATGTTATGTAAGAAAAAGAACAGGCAAAACTACATTTTCCATTTACAATACATGTCTGAGGCATTTTTCTCTGCATGTTATAGCTCATCTCCTAGTCTAGAGATATGGGTACTTATGTGGTCCCCAGTTCTCAGCACATGCCACCAGTGTCCCTAGTCCAAGTGACATCTTTCACGCCTCTCTCTCTGTCACACTTTGAATTAGCTCCACTGTCGAGTCCTGTCCGATCTGCCTCTGAAACCGTTGAGCCATACACTCAGGATGGGCAAAATTAAATACGATTTTATTCTATGTGAATTATATCTCAATAAACCTGTTATCTAAAAAATTCAAAATATGTCTGGAATGTACCCACCTCTCTTCCTCTCCAGAGCTTTGTGGGTGCAAATGTCCTAGCCGCTTTGGAGAGACATGGCAATCTCAAAGTGGCAGAGGAAAAGGTCTCTACTGCACCCTCCAAAACGGCCGAGAGTGTCCTCCTCTGGCTGAAAGGGCACTTAGACTGCTTAGTGAGCTCCACTCACAAAAACACTTTCCTAAAACCATCAGTCCCGAAGCCCAGTCATATACCTTCCAATAACCATTTCTTACATGTGACTAAATATGGCAGACCCTGTGCTGGACATGGAATAAATAAAAGTAGGTAGAATGTAGTCACTTGGACGTTTCCTTCAGCTTCTCCTAACTAGTTTTACATACCTGGTTTAAAAACGAAACTAACCAGACTTTTCAATAACACACAATTATTTTAATTCCAAGAAACGAGCACATTTCTTACACTCTGGGCTGGTAGGGTCTACCTTAAGATCGCTCCTTCTCGGTGACATTCTCTCCGGGCCCTCCTTTTTGGGGGTTCTCCCACTCACCCTACTTTGATGACCTTCCAACGACCCCTCCATCCTTCCATCTCTGTCTTTTTCATTATCGAATATCTCAAAGGAGCACCTCCATTCTGCGCCGAAGTGGTCTCTTCACCCATCCTCGGCGCTCTCCTGCTCGGAGCTCGCTGACTCGGCCCCTGCTCTTGGCCCCTGGCGCTCTCTGCGCTACTGGACCCCTTGACCTCTCCCCACTCCTCAGACCCCCGCTTGCCTTCATCTCCCTGCAGCCACAGGTGGGGAGCCCCCCAGGCCCTGCCTCTTAGCCACTCTTCCCCTTTGGAATCTCATCGGCACACATCTCTTCGCCTGCCGCCCCTTTTGGGGACCCCACAGGTCTACATCGCCCACCGCAACCACAGTCCTAACTCCAGCCCCAGGGACTCTGGGCATCTTGCAGCACCGCTCACCCACAATGGACATAAAGATGTGGTTACCCGAGCAATCAGTGGACAATGAATCATAGCTGGTAAGGGCTGACACTTCTGTGTTAAGGAGACGACATCCGGACAAGTAAAATGTTCCACATGACAGAAAGACGGTGGCACTCAACATGGGAGTGGGTGAATTTGCTTCAACTTGACGAGAGCTGACTCATCGACACTGGCACCTTCTAAGCTCCCATTACTTCTCGTTAGTCATGTGGCTTTCGCCCCGACCCATGCCCCTGGCAGGCGGCCGGAGCCGGTTTATCTCGCGGTCAGCAGCTGCAGCCTTCCTCCTTTCGGTTTTGCCCTTCGTGGGAACCGGCGGATAGGACCTTCGCGGCTGGCACTTCTGAGTTCACCGGGGCCAGGAGAGTCCAGGCACCAGCAAGACCTTCAGGTCTCCAACGCGGGAAAGGACAGCCACCTTCCGTAGCCCGGGACAGGGATTTTGGCGGAAATCTACCCCTCCCCCATCTGACACAGGCTTCCAGAATGATTCAGATGATGAAAACTTTTTTCCCGGGTTCTGAGTTACAAGGAATCGGTGGAATAGCTTCATCGCTCACCCGGTGTCACAGACTGGAGGAGTTGAGGGCGGGAGGGGGCCGGAGGAGGGCCCAGGGGTGACCTCCTGGCCCAGCTGTCTCCTAACCTGGACAGAGCATGGAGCCCAAATTCTCTCTAAGGTCACTGCAGGTCTAGGACATGACGCATGTTCAGAACAACTGGCCTCTGGGGAGTGGATCACCTACTGTTACTGGACATTTTTCCAATTACCCCCGCTCCCGTGGTTCTCCTGACCGATCAGGGTGAGCTGGTTTTGTGAAACGCCAGCCCAGCAGCCACCGCAGGGTGATGACCGTAGGAACCCCGCTCATACGCTCAGGCTTGGACCCCAGCACCCCACACTAGCATGAGGTCTTTAGGTAATGACAGCAGGCTTTCCCCTGTCCAAGGGGAGACCGTTCTTTAAAGGTAAAGGGAGCACCCCAGGGTGTGGATTCCATGACGGAATTTCCAAGGGAAGGAAAACCTACTCTCCACAGTCCAGACCTGAGCTCACAACACAGCCTCGGCCTGGCCAGCCCAGGCTGCAGAGTGGCTCCACGTCTCCCCACTCAGGTGTGCAGGGCAGCCCCCCGGCACAGCTGCCCAAGGCTGTCGTGTGGGTGTGAAAGTTCCAGACACCGCCGTGAACTTCACAGACATGTGGGTTCCTTCCTCTTGGGCACCCCCCTCAGCCCCTCTCATCAGTTTCTGGCCAAGCATCGTGTCATGAACTCTCTTTAGCTTCCATTCAAGCACTGCGCTCACCCATACTTCATGTGTCTTACAAGAAGCGGAGGAACCTCACACACACCCAATGTGGACAGTCCAAGAGGAAAACAGTGCTGAACTGTCCAGGGTAGAGCTACCCTCTGCTCTGAGGTTTATGAACAAAATTTGAGCTCTCTCATCATCCCAGAAAAACTTCTTTTGGCCCATAACCACTTTAGTTTTAAAATGTCCTGAATACTGACAGTTATTTCCTGGCTCACTCTTCATAATCACCCCAGCAGCTCCCTCCCCCGTGGCCCAGCTCACTCACATTCCTGCACCCACCCCACGCCAACCTTGACCTCCACCCTCGAGCTGCTCTTCCCACTGCCCCCTCTCCTAACTCCCACCAGGAACCAGGACCATCCCTCTCACAGCATGGAAAAGGGTTTCACATTCCTCTTTTTCCACCCGGTCTCTGCACATCATTATGTTCAGGCATAATATTGGCTGTGTGCTTTGCCTCTCACTGAGTTTCAGTTTACAGAGGAAGGAACTGAAGGACGGGCAGATGGATGGTTGACTCGAAGCCAAGAAGGCACAGCAAGGGTCAGTGTTAGAACGAAGCCCTCGCCTCTCCTTGATCTTAGCATTTCAGTGGGTAGCAGGGCCCCTGTGGAGGAAGGCCCCTCAGAAACACATGAACGGATGCTCGGGCTCCTCCGCTGCAAACTAAGGGAGAGACACGCTCCTCCGACATAGCAGCACCCTACTGTCGTCTTCAGGATGAAGCGTTAGCATGTCACCCCCAGGAGTCCAGCTGTCTGTGTTTAGTTCTGCTGCCCCGGCTCGATAAGGCTGGCCAATGCACATTCAGCACACGGACAATGACCCAACGCTCAGATACTTTATAAGCTGAGATAAGAAACAAAAAATAGAAAACTGGTACAGTCCCATGAGGAGGCAGGGGAAGGAAAATGATCACACCAGGGCTACAATGATGTACTTTCCTAAAGCTTAGCTCATTCCAACCTTACATCAGCCCTACAGGAATGGGAGGCCAGATGTTATCACCTCCCCTGGCCTCTGAGAAACTGAAAACTCAAAGAATGTAGGTGAATTCTCCCCGGTTACAAATTCAGTGAGTGGTGGAACCAAAACTAGAACCCAGGTCTCCTCTTTCAGGATGAGAGGCGGTCATTCTTGTGCTATCAGTCACCAGTTATCGGTCATCAGTCATTGGCCAACAGGCACTCAATTAACACTTGCTGCCTCCTTGGGCTTCTTCCAATAGGAGTGCCCTATCTCCCCACTTACGTGTGCTGAGGGCGGGGCAGCACCACATGCGGGTTTGATTTCCCACATCTGAGCCCAATCCCTTTCCCGAGGTGGACCCTCCATGATATTTAATAACAGATTATTTTGATGGATAAAAATAGCATTTTTAAGCCACACAGAGGGACAGCTTTGTTTTTTGTATGCCCACAATGTGGATAAAGGGAACTCAGAGGCGCCGCAGTGCCAGGAGCCGGGGTGGGGTCTGGCCGACAGAGGGCTCACTCGTCACTGACGGAAGCCACCCGCTGGAGAATGTGTAAACAAGACGCAGAGCTCTCTCGGCCCTCCAGCCTCTCTGTCCAGGGTCGTGCCCCTTAGGATGACTCGTCTGTGCCCCTAAGGTTCCGGGGAACCTGTGACGCGACAGGCAGAAGGCACTGGCCCTGAGCGGCCAGCCTTCGCTGCGGACTAGTCACCTCCAGGTGACCACACTTTGTGGTCAAAAACGATGGGACAGAGCCCAGAGCTCCGCATGGCGTTCACTTCAAAAACTCCCTGGTAACCAATGGAGCCAAAAGGGGATTTAGGAAGCTGAACGAAAACCTTTAGAAGAGACATTTTAGAACAAAACTTGATTGCACATGGTACCGCACTTTCAAGTGAAATGTGTCCTTCACATTAGACGCCGCTGGCTGTCTCGTCCTCCCTCCACCGCTGGACTTCTGGACCACAGTCCCTGTTCTTCCCGCAGATGTCATCTTATTTCCAGTACACGGGGGATTCAATGGGTCGCACGTCCTAGAACTCTTCTCGTAGTTTGTTCTAAGTTATCCATGCCCCCTGTCCCCGTCTGTCCTGCACCACTGAACCATTCTGCCCACTGTCCTGCATGAAAATGGCTGAGCTGGAGGCAGCAGGACCCACGGCAGAGCACTGCAGAGCACTGCAGAGCACTGAGACGCCAGCCCGAGGGGCAGGGGCCAGGTCGCCACCCCTCCCCTCAGGAGCAACGTGCCCTGTCCCTGCCATGGGGACGCCGTCTCACAGGGCACTGTGGGGCTTCCTAAACGCCATGTCCCCACAACAGCTCCGCACCACCTGCCAGCGCACAGAAACGGGGCTTCATGAAATGCCCGGAGAGTTCCCGCCCAGCACCACTGAACAACAGGGGACGGCTTACTGCTGGCTGCATGTGCCAGTCACCAGAGATAAGGTAGTGAGTGAGGCAGATGTGGTCCCTGTCACAGGACTCACAGAGAGGGTGATGGGAAGTCCCACTACGTGGTAACAGAGCAGTGGGAGAGCTGCAGTGTGCCAACAAGGCCACAAGGGAGGCGGCTAATGCAGCTTTGTTGGGTTTTTTTGGGGGGGTGCATGCATACATGTGTACTGTGTGCATGCGTGCATGAGTGCATGAGTCTGTATACATGTGTGCATGGGTGAGTGGGTGCATGTGTGTTCCCATGGGCAGACTGGTCGTAAGGGCTCTCGAGACTAAGTCGTCGTGGATGATTAAAACCTGAGGTTCAGTGAGACAGAGGGCTGGGTGTGTAGAGAAAAGGGGCCGCATGTGCAAAGGCCCCGAGACTGAGAAGGACAGTCCGTCAACCCCGAGACATTCTGAAGCCTCCGCATTTCACATCTCCCCTCCGTGACTTCAAAGAAACAGCGTGGTGGCCAAACGCAGGGCACCGCTGGGTCTGGAGCAGCTGAAAGTCATTGTTCCCTGTAGCAGTTTTCTGTTCATGGCAGTGGAGCTGCTGGTCTGTCATTTGTTGCTTTCCCACGTCAAAGGAGCCCAGCTCATAGGCAGGGAGCACAGCTCACCGTGTTTCCCAGAACCAGGGCGCCCGCTGTCCACATGGGAGGCTTAACAGACGCTTAGAGCAAAACAAAGAGATAAACAGTGAAGCGAGGTCAGCCCCCAGGCTGGAACTCCCAGAATTTTCAGGGGAGGAGCAGTGTTTATTCTACAAGGCTTTTGTTGTTTTTCATAGCCAGCATTACCTCAGTTTCCATGTGGAAAGCTCCAATACAAAGATCCTCATTGAATGGATGTTGGAAATCTAAAAAGTCTTTGCCCTCTGACCTGAGTCAGTTGAGTTGGTGGATTAAGGAGGCCACAATCAGGAACCCCCAGTCCCGTGAAAGGTTAGGTAACTTCAAGGAGCGACAAGACCCACCTGGCCCCAGACCTACCCAGCCCTGGAACTCTGGTTGGGCTAAGAGAAGCAGCATCACACACAGTGTGAGGCCCAGATTCTGGACAAGGCCGTGTACCGGGGTCATTGGCATGAACGTAAACAAGAAGTGGTCGCTGCCCCTCTGGCGGACCTGGAGCACAGTAGTTGCCCAATAAATGTTTATTGAGAAACCGAGTGAACACAGTCCCACATATTTAAACAAAGCACTTATCATAAAGCACATTACAGTTTTGTTTTTATAGTGGGACTGTCTCCTAGGCTGTGGGGATTTCTGTGTCCTATGAACTCCCTGCAGTCTCTACAAATGGCAAGTCTGCCTCTGAGGTTGGTGGGACCCCCCACCATGGCTTCTGAAGACAGGAAGAGCCCCAGCTGCTGCAGGGGCCCTGGGGTCCCTCCCACAGAGACCCAGCGGAAGCTGCTGTCCCTGCCACTGGGCACAGCTGTCAGACTGAGGGTCACAGAACATGACTAAGTGTCCTCAGTCACCCTGAGAGAATGCTCGTTTCCGAGCAGCAGGACTCCCCTCTGGCCCTCGGAGTGGTCGACGCCATGCTCACAGCCACCTAGAAGAGCGTCCTGACAGCAGGGATCAGTGACATGGTTTCCTGATGCCGAGGACAGACTCCCTTCCTCTGAAACCTGGAAATCCGTGTTCACTGGCATCACATTTATTCGTAGACATACTTGACCTTGTTCTCCCTCCTCAGGCAGGACAGTTCCACATCTCAGGCAGTCCAGGCTTTCTGTTCACCAAGCTCAGTGACTCGGGCCGGGAGCTCGGGCCCTTGAGGGCCCTGCGCCGGGAGCAGCCCATTTGCATCCGGTCACTTTCCTCTTTGAGTCACAGCCAAGTCTTGGCTCTTTCCTAGGTGAAGAAAGCAGCTTGGTTGCTCATGTAATTTGGATTCCCATGGAGCTCTGGGTGTGCTGAGAGAAACAGAGAAGGCCCCACACCCCCTGGGGGAGAGTGAGCCCCCCAGTGCTGGGCAGCAGGGCAGGCAGGCAAGGTCGACTGGTGGACAACACTGTCCCATGTCAGGAAGCCATTTCATGAAAACTCACACCAATTTGGAAAGGAACAAAAATCCAGACCAGCTACAGTCACTCACAACTGATTTTCATTGACACAAAGATGTTCTTCATCAAATCCCAAGCTCTTTAACCTGTTTCTTCCCCACTTCCCACCCCTCAAGGTGACTGGAAAGATTTTCTGCCCAGGTTTCTTTCATCCCGTTGTTTGCTCACCCATCACTCACTCAGCAAAGATGTCCTGAGTCCCCGTCATGTAGCAGGGCCTGGGAGTCAGTTCCAGAGTTTCTCCTAGTAACTAAAAAGTGAAGGGCAGAGTGGTGAGTACAGTACAAAGGAACCTATCTGCAAAGCTTGGGGGCAGGAAGGCAAGGGCCTCTAGCAGGAACTCTGCAGTTCCCTACAAGTGA
Source organism: Tonatia bakeri (assembly GCA_004024845.1). Classification (NCBI taxonomy): domain Eukaryota; kingdom Metazoa; phylum Chordata; class Mammalia; order Chiroptera; family Phyllostomidae; genus Tonatia; species Tonatia bakeri. Next base: position 83,438 of record PVIA01003816.1, read on the forward strand.
GATGGGGGCTGGGTCTGGCAGGACATGTAGGACCTTCTGGGCCAGTACGAGAGTGCAGGGAGAGGAGCAGGGGGGCAGAGACAGAGCTCCAGGAGGAGGGAAAGTGCTGTTGTGTTTCCTAAGTGCTATGCGTTGTTCTAGGTAGGTTCTTCACTTGCACTGACTTTTTAATCTTCCTGAGAACCGTAGAAGGAGGTCTCTATTATTACCTGCAATGCGGCAACTGATACACAGCGGGACCAAGCCAGGTAGCCAAAATCACACCGCCAGGAGGTGACAAAGGCCCAGGGCGAGCCAGAGCCCAAGCTCAGAAGCATGGCAGGGTGGTGTGCACTGGGCCCAGAGGGAGAGGACAGCCCTCCGGGGGAGGTGGGCATCGGTATGAATGGGACGGAGTGGTCACAAGGCAGCGTCAGAAGCAAATGACGGTGACGAGGTAAGTGGCCAGGTCACAAAGGGTCCAGGCATCCTGCTCAAGTTCGCGTTTAATTCTGAGAGCAGCTAGGACCATGGAGGGTCTGTTCCTGACCCCAGGTCTATGTTTCCAGAAGACGACCAAGAGCAGAGGCCAGATGAGTAGCAGAGGGGCCAGCGAGCAGGAGGCCGGCGAAGACAGTATGGGAACTAACTGTGCAGGGAAGAGTGGGGCAGCGGGGCAGAGGGGAGGGGGGCCACAGGAGCACCTCAACGACAGCCTTTCTAGGACCAGAAGGGATGCTGCCCGGTGGGGAAGTTGGTCCCATCGGGGAGGAAAGGAGAGAGGGAGGACTTCCAGGTTCCGGGTCAGGCAAGCAGACAGCTGAAGGGTAAGCCGGAATCAGCCAGGAGATGGGCTGGGAGATCCGAGGTCTTGGCTGGAGGAACAGCAGGGATGTGAGTGATCATCCTGAGCGAGGATCAGACTGTGGGTGAGGTGGGGGGCGGATGACAGGAGAGGTGGGATGGGGAGCGTGGGTCAGCGTGCGGGATCATAGGAGATCGAACTGGGAGGGAGGAGACAGTGTCTGATCTTTCTGGGCTTGATTCTAGGGGGAGCTTTTATTCTAAGTGCAATGGCAAGTTATTGAAAAATTGTAAACAAACTAGAGGTCTTAACTTGCCTCATTTCTAAAAGATCACTGTTCCAAAACATACACTTACCCAGCAATGCCCAGTAAATACTCCTAGCTGTTTACCCCAAACAAATGAAAATGTGTGTTCACAAAAAGACCCCTTCAGGACTATTTACAGCGGTTGTATTCAGAGGAGCCCCAACCTGGAAGCAGTCCACATCGGTAAAAGCATTATGAACAAACACACTGGGGAAAGCGGCGGATTCATAAGTGAACCATCACTCAGCAGTGAGAGGGAATGAGTTGGTGGCACAGGAGACAGCATGTTCTGTGATTCCACATGTACAAGATTCTAGAACAGGCAAAGTTGGTCTCCAGTGGAAAAAACTTAGACTGGCAGTTTCCCCTGGGTTGGGATTGGGAGCAGGTACTGCCTGGGAAGGGAATCGGGAACATTCGGCAGTGACGGTTTATGTTCTGCACTTAATAACGGTGAGCGCGGCACAGGTATCAAAACTCAGCAAAAGTAAGTTTAGGAATTAAATTTTACATTAAAACACAAAATTCCACACACATTGAATTCCCACTAATGGTGTGTATACTGAAGTGTTCACAGGGAAGGATACTGGTATCTACAATGTCTTTGAAATGCACCCAAATTCAGGTGCATTAATGGATGAACAAAGGGACTGATGGACAGAAATGGAGAAAAGCAAGAATCTGTGTTATGGGCTGAACTGTGTTACCTCAAATGCACGTGTTGAAGTCCTGACCCCCGGCACCTCAGAGTGTGATCTGATTTGGAGACAGGACATTCAAAGGGGTAATGCAGGTAGTGTAAGGTCATGTGGGGGCCCTGGCCTGGTATGATTGGTGTCCTTGTAAGAAGAAGAAGTCAGGACTCAGAAAACAGAGATCGAGGGGCAGCGGCCTAGGGACACAGAGAGAAGGCAGCCATGTGCACGCCAAGGACAGAGGCTTCAGAAAAATCCAAATCTATCAGCACCCTGATCTGGGACTTCCAGCCTTCAAACCTGTGAGAAAATAGATTTTTGTTGTCCAAGCCCCCATTCCGTGGTACTTCTCTCCTGGCAGCCTTAATTAGAAAATTGAGATTTATCAGTAAAATGTTACTGGTAGAATCTAGGTGGTGAGTACGAATGTTCACTACAAAATTATTTCAACCTCACTGAATGGCAAGGTCTGTCCAGAAAGTTCCAGCCATGTAATATGAAAAATAGAGACATTTACTGAAGAAGATACAAGATAACATTGTACACAGGACAAGGATGCATCAGTCCCCTTCAAAGTAGGCACCTTGGGGCTCACACAGTTCTCCCAATTGCCATTCACTGCCCCATCATATTTTCCTGACTCTCATTGACAGCCTGAAATCTCTCCCCTTCCAAAGGTGACTTTAGTTTTGGGAAAAGCCAGAAGTCACAGGGCACCAAATCTGGGCTGTAGGGGGGCTAAGTCACCTGGGTGATTTGATGTTTCACCAAAAAACTCTGCACAAGATGTGAAACATGAGCAGGCACATTGTCGTGGTAAAGCTGCCAATCTCCAGTTGCCCATAGCTGCGGCTTTCTGAATCACCTGAATAGTTTCCACAGAGGAATGTTCGAGCTTAATGCAAAATTTAATGCTGATTTGTTGCTCTACTTGCTCGTCCACACAGTGCGCATGCTCACTCAATGGCGTCTATCGCCCCCCTGACCAGTACAGTGAAGTCATCCTTGTCCACACATGCACATTCCAGTCCTTACTCCCTGGCTGTCAGGTCACATCATGGCCACACACCGTTCTCACGATAACAATGGCTGGACTTTTTCCAGACAGACCTTGAATTTAAAATATGCACAGTAAAATGTTGGAGGGGAGAAAAAACATTGTGCTCTCTGTGCATGACGGATTGAGGGGCAACCGTGAAAGCTGGGAGCAGGCTATTACTGTGGCCGTGAGGGAAGAACGATGGCACCTCGTGCCAGGGTGGTGACGGTGGGTTTGGAGGGAGATGTGCAGGTTCTGTGTGCACGTTGGAGGCGGAAGCAGCAGGACTCGCTCGGAGACTGGATGTGGAAAATCACGGCTGACTGCTGTGTGCTTTCTACAACCAACCGGGTGGCCAGGGCTGTTACTAAGATGGAAAATACCAGAGTGAGGGGAGGAGATCCTCAGCTTTGTCTTGGTCCATGGAGTCTGAAATGACTGTGCTGTGCAAGGCAGTGTTCCCGGATGCGAAGTGCTCACGGCTTTCCCGAAACTTTGCCAGGATCCTGTATTCTTCCTCAGATCCAGCACACAGCTGGAGCCCCAGGATTTGCCATGTGGGCAGGACAATTGGGGGAAAATGAAAACCTGTCACCATGTCATGACTTCAGCATCGAGCCTTTGGGGAGTAGGAGAAGTGTCACTCACAGCATCTCTGCACTTGCTTGAGTGGCATCAGTGTCACCGCTGCCTGACACGCTCATCCAGAGCTTGCTGAGACTCACGTCTCCTTCCCCCGTCGAATCATCGCCTCCCGCTTCTCAGTGCCGGCCAGACTGGTGTTTGCTCAGACTCAATGGAAAACAGCAGTAAGCGTGACCTTGGTGTGGACTCTTCTCCCGGTCACAGTGCCAGGGGCCAGGCTCAGGGTGATGGCCTGGTACCGGCCTGGCCCTGCGAGGCGGTACCTGCTAATGTCCACATCTCACGGATGAGGCAGCTGATGCTCCAGAGCTTAAGCAATCTGCCCAACTAATGAGAGAGTGATATGGAGTTCCCATTGAGGTCCAGTGGCCAGCAGAGGACAGGCTCCCAATGGCGGGAATGCCCTGAGGAGCCCAGAGGGCGAGCAAAGTTGACTGCCCCACCTTAATCTTCATCCGCAGGCAGGAGGCTACGTGACCCCTTGCTGAGGGCACAGCTGAGTGAGCAGCTCCACCTCTGTGTGGATCTGGAGGCTTCCCTGGCCAGCCCTCCTACCCGGGCCCCCCAACCCCCTCCTTCTCAGCTTGTGCCTGGGGTGCTGTCTGCGGGGCATGGGGCATGGCCTTCGGGCCTTGCAGTGGAGGGCAGCTGAGCACACACGCCCTCAGAAAGTAGCACTGGCTTAAGTTCACACCATGCTAGACGAACCATGTGTTGAGACCCATCTGGGTTAGATCGCGCTCTCAGAGACTGGGGAGAGGAGGGGAAGGAGTGGCCAGCTGCACAGGGGCATGGAGGGACCAGGGGGACATTCAGAAGGTTGTGTGTAGGCTTTGAAGCCCCACTTCACCTGCACGGAGATCAGGTCTCCGGAGCCGATCAGCCCGTTCCAGAAAGAATGAAACATGGCACGCGCCAGCCCTAGCCTCTCCTTTGCACTCTGGATCCTCCGGGCTATGAGGCTCCACGTGGCACCAAACCAGAGTCCCTGCCTCTGGTCTCCTGTCCCCCTGGCTGCTATCTATGAGCACTTGAAAAGCTTGTTATTTGGAAGAGTGAGTCCATTTCTTGGCACAAATCTGTAGTGGGTGTCCCTATACATCAGTGCTGTCCGGGGACAGGACTCCCAGTCCGCTTTGCTGTGCACCAAGGACGCGGCCTCTTCTGAACAGCCTGCTGTACCCACTGGCCTCCTTCGGGCCACAAAGGGTGTTTGCACCCTGAGAGCCTTCCAGAATGAGCTGGGAGAACAAAGGGAAAGAGATTTGCCTGGGAGTGTTGAGGTGACCCTATTGTATTGGTCACAAAATCAGGTTCACTTCAATATTTATAAAGGTTTATTTACTGTCTACCTTCACATTAGATTGGGGTAAGGGGCAACCCAGCCCGACCACTGTCCCAAACATCAGTCTAAAAATGGAGCCAAAACAGACCTCCTACTAAAACCTGCCCAGCGTGTGATGAGGTGGGAGAAATGCCTACTCACCTGGGCACTCGGAGGCTGCCGGCCCACCGTGAGCAGGGAAACATTAAGTGTCTCCCAGTGGGGACTGGAAGGTCAAAGGTGAATGAAAGGCCTTCTGAGGAGGTGGGAGGGGTCAACCCCGCCTCCACTGCTCCGGCTTTGGCTTAGCTGGATGTGATTGGCAAATTCAGGCTGAAACTGAATTGCTGTGGACAAGAGAGAAGAGGCAGAGCGCTCCAGCCGAAAAGCACTTCGATGCCTCTGTCTCCATTTGCAGGAATGCTACATTACACCCCAGCCAGCCCAGGTGCCTGCCAGCCTGGGAGCAGCCTGGTGGGAGGGTGAGTCCATTTAGACAGGGGCTGCATCTGTTTTGCTCAGCATCTGGCTCAGCACCCAGCCAGAATACGCACGCTGAGGCAGGCCTTCACTGCCAGGACAGCCTTCTAGAACATGCAGCCCCTGTACATGGGCCCCCAGGTAGGGCACCTTTAGGGCTGTACACAGTGGCCCCTGGGAATTGTCGGCTGACCTACTGAATGAGTAAGTAACATGCAGATGGAGGAGGAGGCACTAACTTCTCCCCGACAGCCTTTTTGCCCCACGTCCACTGCAACGCCTCAGCATGGCCACGTGCCTCCCTAATCCGACTTGAGGGCTGGGGTGGCCCTTCCGCCCCTAGTCTCCCTGTGCTAACTCATTCTCCTTGCTCAGTGGGAGTCCGCTCTCTGGAGCAGGACCAGATCATGCCGCTTCCTTTCGTAAAAGCCTCTGGCGGCTTCTCACTGCCAGTGGAAAGGGCAAAATCCTTGACGTGGAAAACAAGAGCCTCTGTGAGCGGTCCCAGATGGGCCAACCTCGTCACTCACTTCTCCCTCCTTTTCCGCTCCATGATCCAGCCTCGCCCCGTGTGCCTGGTACACCCTGTGGTCAGGTGCGCTGTGTTTTCTCGCTGGGATTCACCGCATATTCTGTTCCTTCGACCACAGATAACTCTGTTCTCTTCTTTAGTACTGGTATGAGTTTTCTACAGGGAGTATGTCTTTAAAAACAGATCCTTTTGGTCAAATTTGATTTTTTCAGTGAACTTTTTAATTTTATAATAGTTTTAGGTATACAGAAAAGTCACAGCGATAGTACAGGGGGTTCCCATAGACCACACCCCCAGTTTCCCCTGTTAACCTCTTCTGTCGGCCTGATGCATTTGTAACGCAAATTGACCAATACTGATACCTTATTATTAACTCCAGTCCATACTGTGGTTCTGGTCCCAGGACAAGTCAGTGCACTTTCAAGAACTCGTCCTTCCAGTCCCCAAGGCCCATTCCCGTACCCAAGGACCATAATCTGGGGCAGAGTGGGGCGTCTCTTCTCTGTGGGTGCCGTGCCCGGGTTCTTTGGTTAACATGCTTCCCCAAAACAAAGACTTGGCCATGGCCTCTTGTCAGATTCAGACACACAGTTCTCTTCTTGAACTGACAAGTCTTCAGAGCAAGCATCTCATGGCAAGACTTACTGTGTCTATAAAGCCTTTCTATTTGAAAGGAAAACCCACCACCCAAAACAGTGTCTTGTTTTAGCATCCCATAAAAGTCAGCTTGAAAAAAGTCAGGGTAGAGCGCCTCGTTGGTAAGCAGCCCACCACTGGCTGTTCACTGGATGCGGCTCTGTTTCCCAAGCCCGTTTATGTGTAGATAAGGCCAACCTCTGGATCCTGTTAGACTTACAGTAAAGTTTGTATCTCTAATGATTCCCAATATCGAAACAGTTAAGCCACGGGTGAATGGCCTGAATTTGATCCCTGGAATCTCCCTAAAAGTGCTTTCCCTAGGGCAGAATTTCCCTGAGAAAAACAACAAAAGAAATTAAGTCAAGCTTTATTTTTGGAATGTCTGGATTGGTAAGGGAAGAGAGCTATTCCTCCCAGAAAACGTGCCTCAGAATTGAACTTTCTAAAGTCCAACTGCATGGTACTTGGATATGCAAAATGCAGAAAGCAAGCCAGCCAGGGTCAGTGGAATGAGGGACCCTACAGCTTCGCGTGGGTCATTTTTACCTCGTTTTGAAGTGACGAACTCTAAAAGGCATATTATGTCCACCTGATACTTTCCCCTTATCCTTTAAAGGTGACCCTAGATATGTCTCAGGCAGACAGGACTTGGGTACCCACAACACCTGAATTATGGGAGTGACTGGTAACAATTCTCCCCAGCAGCAAGAGATGCCCCAGAACACCATCTGCATCTATATAAACAGATGTGAAGTGAGAACCACAGCCTACTGCCTTTGCAAAACAGTGTGCCACAGAAAATCTAACTTTTTGGTAAAATATAAGCCTGTCATATAGATGTCTATGTGCAAAAAAAAAAAAAAAATCCAGAAACATACATACATTAAAATACTAACAGTGGTTAACACGAATCAGTGGTGCACATTCAAATGCTAACAGTTCCGAACAGTGAGCACGTGGGTGATTCTTATGCTCCTCCTGTACCTTATTATATACTTGCTGAATTTTCCTAGTAGTGCTTTTTTAAAAGCTTTTTTTAAATATACGCATAAACATATTTTCCTGCTGGAATTTCCTTTCCCTCAGTCACATTTCTCTGAATGCTCTTCAAGTGTGCCACTCAACACCATGCCCCCTCGCCATCTGCAAGTGGGGGGAAAGTGGTCTCTGCAAAAACATGGGGATGACAGGGTATGTGACAGTGACGAGGACCAGTTGGAAGCCACGGAGAAAAAAAGCAAAAATTTCATTGGTTTTCTCCTCCCCCTAGAAGCATTTTTAAAGCCCATAAATAGGTTTCTAGCACATGCTGGATGCACATGGAATTGATGTATTTACAACACGTTATTATCAGCGGTCACACCATGACTTTTTTCCAAGAGAAAGAGCCGTGTGCTCTTTTCTGTGGTCCATTCACAAATCGAAACACCTCAGAGCAGACACAGCCTGTCTGAGCGCTCTTGGTCAGGCATGAGGGGGTACTTAGGCATCAAACAGGCGTAAATTCCATTCAAACGAATCTCCGATGGTTTACTCATTTTTTTTTAATTCTACAATAGAAGGGTTTCTGGTGGCAAAACTTTACCGTGCTTTGCCCTTGATAGTGTGTGAGCCATGGAGTGCGGGCAGCAAAGACAGAGGTGGGCCCTGGACTGCTTCTCCGCCAGTGCACACCTCTGGGGGTCAGACACCCCACTGCAGGGGATGGGCACTCACAGATGCCTCAGGGAAGAAGGAGACACAAGCACACACCCAACCAGCACCCCGGGCAGTGTCCCAGATGCTGGAAAACCCATTGACTGCAGAAGACTGCTGTGCAGGGATGGAGAGCATGGGTTCTAGAGCAGTGCCTGAGTGCTCCATGTGCAGAGGAAACTCCCAGAGAGCGTGTTAAAACACAGGTTCCCAGGTGCCACTGCGTTTCAGGGCCCAAGCATATGCATTTTCCACCCGGTCCTTGGTGGCGTGGATGCTGCTGGACTTGGGATGGCACGTTGGAGAATGAACGGGGCCAGGGGCCCAGGCCCCGGGCACCGTCTCCTGCACTGACTGGCCCCAGGGTGTGCACGGGTGAGGGAGCGAGTCCGTCCCCAGCTCAGTCAGCTCCTCTGTGCCACCGGGCGACAAGACTTCCTGCCTCGTCACACTGTTGTGAGCACCAAATGACAGGAGCCATCTGAGGCTCTTGGCAAAGCAATAGATGTCAATCCATGTCAGCTATTAGGTTTAATGTTAATTTTGTCTTCATATTTTATCTAACCTTCCTGCTTGAAAGTGGGGGAAACTGAGGCCCCAAGAGAGTGAGGGGCTGCCACATGGCCCTAGAGCTAACGGTGCATGAGGCTGGGACACTGATCCTGGCCTTCCAGGCTCTCCCGCACCACCAGGCCGAGTACCTGGGGACACGCCACAGAGGCCAAAAGAGTCCTCCGGGTCTCTGACCCACAAGCTCTCGGTAGGAAACAAACACGAAAGCCAGCCTCAGAGGGCACAGGCGTCTCACAAAGCTGGACGACCACAGCCCGTGCCGCCTCTGCCAAGCGAAAGGGAACAGGCTGTCCGGGGTTATCAAAACGGGAAGCCGTGCTGTGGGAGGAAACGGCCCCGGCCCTCCCAGCGGAGACGCTGGCACCGGCCTGTGTCCAGAGGACGTGGGGGTCTGGTTGGCATCCAACACACCCTCGGCCCACTGGAACCTGTCACGAGGGCAATTTGGTCACAGTCCAACACCTCCAACAGGACTCTTGAGTAACAGAATGCTGTGCCCAGAGTTGCTACCTTTGGCCTGCCAAGGAAGAGAGCACTCCTTCGCTTCGGCTTTAATAAAATGCACAGTGATGCATTTTTTGGAATAACAGAACAAACCTTGTTTCTCTCCCCAGCCAATCAAAGGTGATGTGCTTTTCAGGAAAGCTGCCTAGGATGGCAGGAAACCCTTACCTGGCTGTATTACTATGTCTAACCTGGCAGTCAAGGAATAAGATGTTTTCCTCAAGTCTCTAATTGGCTCTCTGCTCTGGGAAACTGGGACTTTGGGGGAGAAACAGACATCCTTAGGACATATTCTTCAAGGCAGATCTCAAAGGAATACTTTGCTTTAAGAACGATTTTACAGGAGGCAGATAACTCCAGCGAGCCTCTCACATAACGTCACAGGACAAACCACTCTGAGCCTTACTGAACTGACAGTTCACTTCATAGGATTATGATGATTCATTCGGGTGACGTATGGAAAGACCTAACCCGGCCCCCAGCACCCATTAAGGGCTCTGTGCACGCTGGCTGTCGGGATCGTGAGTCACGGGGCTGCCATGGCGCTCAAACGAAGCCACGGCGTTTACAGGCGGGGACACAGCTCGGTGGCTGCCATGACGACGGTGACCGAGGAAATCTGCTCCCTGCGATGGGGTGAAACAGAGACAAAAAGAGAATGATAGAGGGAAAGAGAACTGTTTTGACAATAGAATTGTACTCAACATGGAAACAAGCCTTTTGTACAAAGATCTAAATTTGTTTTTCGCTTGCTTTTTTGTTGTTTTTTAGTTACTTTACATATTGTGTAAAGAAATGTCCGACACTCCTCAAAACCACGAACAATTGATTTTAATCTAAAGTACCAGAATGTGGACACAAACACACAGTAGAAAAACTTCTGAGGTTTTCTTAATTACAATTGACATTCAATACTATGTTCTTTTCAGCTGTACAGAGTGATGGTTGGACGTTTATGTAACATACAAGGTGACCCCCGATAGGTCTGGTGCCCCCAACACCATACATAATCATGACAAAGGAAACAGTCTATGTATTTTTTCTGACTTTCTAGTTCATCAAAATCAAGTTCTTAAAAATTTGGTTATTTCATAGGACATTTGTCCAGCATGTTTGTCTCACTATCATTTTTAAAAGTGTTCTGACATCTTACTGAGTTCCGAATGGCCACTTGAACAATTCTCTCCAAACAAGACATTTCCTCCTATTCATGTTACTGGGGCCCCAATGCATGTGGGTTCTTTTTGTTGTTGTTTTTGCAAGATTTAATACAATGTTGGGAAAATAAAACTATGACCTATTTACAAGGGCAGTAGAAATATCACTCCTGGCAAGTCAACAGTATGCCAATCATTCTTTTCTAAAATGTTTTATTGTGTTTGCTACTACAGATGTCCCCATCATTGTCTTACCTCCCTGTGCAAGAGAATTAAGGCTCCTTAAACTGTAGTGATACTTCTAGCTGTGTGAAAAATGTGTCAGCATGTGATCAGGAAGGGGCATAGAAAACAGAGCATGGTATGTCTACTGATCAAGCCTGTAACTTCCAGACCGCCTGCACCCTGCAGGCTGTCCTCTCGGGTCCCCAGTCCGCGGGCACCCTCGGGCCCGTGGCTCTGTTGTCTGTTACAGTCCTGTCCTGCCTCATGGGTTGGGGTCAGATTGAGCCTCTCAAGGTCCCGCATATTCTGCTGCATTTCAGAGATTAGCTCAGAGGGGAGTTCCCAGCTCTCTCCCCCTGGTATGACTTTGGGGAGCATCCCTCCCACCTCCACGGGCTCCCACAGAGCCAAAACCAACTCTCGTCCATGTCCACTCAGCCCTCTGATCTCCTGCAAGCTGTGGTTCTGAGACTGATGCATCAGGCAGCACTGCAGTTACATGTTTTGCTCTCTCTTACTAACTTGGGTAATGTAATTTCATACAATAATAAGTAGAAGTCAGGAGGAAAATGGGGGAGGAGAAAATTTTAACATAAATGGCAAAGCCTCTGGAAAAGAGAGTCAGTGTCAGACAAACTTGCTTGGTGCCCCCACCATGCTTACCTTCTTCCAGAGCAAATTCCCGTCTTAGACGGATGTGTTGTGTTCACGGAGGATGTCTAGACACCTTTCTGGTTTCACTGTGCTGTAAGGGCAAGCACCTTATTTTCTGAAGCCTGCTGACTACTTACATTCAGTACAAAGTGTGGTTGAATTAACCTAGCTCTCAATGCTGCTTTCCCCAGGAAGAAAAACCCAAGGAAATCCAAAGGACAGAAGGTTACTAGGCAAATACACTCTGTCATCAGCCCCGGGTGTGGGGGGCCTGGTGCTACCAGTGAGGGCGAAAAAAGCCCTCACTTCATATTTTTGAATTCTAACCAAGGAACAAAAAGGATGTATTTTTCTTTCTGAGAGCTCAGAAGGAGCTAGTGGTATGTCTCTGACCACTTCAGAGCTTTACTGGAGTGAAGAATTCACAATGAAGAATTTCTCCAATAACCAACTGCAGTATCTTCATCTGAAAGCAGGACTGTACCCTTCAGAGCAGAATTCAGGCAGTTCAGAGAGCTGATTCTGGGCCAAAGAGCCGTGACTCGGTACACAGAGAGTCACAAAAGGAGCAGATTTACTCTCTCTGGAAGGCTTCCTGGCCATCTATCACAAAGCTGCACAGAATAGTTTTGTGACCCCCAGCACTGACCTCACACCAGGGGTGGCTGAGCAGGACCGGAGTGCCACCTAGCTTCCCTCCTGAGGGATATGTGTCCTGCCCGGGGGATGTCACATGCCTGAGGACACTAGACTGGGTCCAACAGAAAGCTAATGTCTGTGAGGTGAAAACAGAGGAAAGAGGCAGAGACCTCCCTGCGTCTTCATTCAAAGATCACTCAGCATCAGAAGTGGACCAGGAGACAGGCGGACCCTTCCCAGGCCAGACCCAGCTCCCGCCTGGCCGCTCCTCATGCCACCCCTGCCGCTCAGCAGGAGGGGGATAGTATTGTCATACAGACGGTGCTGTGGTGACAAGCACCCACATCCCAGAATGATGGGATCAGTGTGTGCTGTGAGAAGATCACTCTGATGGCTGGGGGGATGGGGGGATGGGCGGGATGGAGCTGGGTCAGCGGGGATGGAGACGAGACCTTAAGGCAGGAGCTTCCTGGACCTTAGGAACCTCAGGACGGGCTGAGTATCTCAGGACGGGCTGAGCGCTGGGAGTCAAAACAAACACAGTAGTCACGCAATGCCTGTCAAATTATTATTACTTTTCTTTCTGGAAGGTCTCACACATGTTCTTGTTGTCCTTGATGAGCTGAAGACTCAAATGCTGTTCCTGGATCTTGGAAAGCCATCTGATAGAGGTTAGCAAAGTGACATTTCAAATAAATTTCTAATTGGATTTCTCATGCCTATCATCTAAAAATACAGGTCGGTCAGAATGGGCAGTGCTGTTCCCAGTCAGGGCTGAGATAAGGCGGTGTGGGGGGTGAGCGAACTTACTGAGAGGGTGTAAGAGGGACACAGTTGGTGACTGTCCCCCAGCACCCACTGTGACAACGCGGTTCATCAGAGAACAGATGGGAAGGCGCGACGGCCCCTCGGAACGCGGTTCCGCTCTGCCAGACCGACCCACATTGCGCTGCGATCAATGAGCTTTAGAGGTCCCCGCCACCACAGCTGCCAACACGTTCACATTTTTCTCCTTACAAACATGAACTTTCGCACTTCCCTGAATTGTCAATACTTCATAATAGTTCACTCCTTTTCTTGGTCATTTATTTATTTTTTAATTTTTCCCATCTTTATTCAGGTATAAGTGACAAATAAAAACTGTATACCTTTAAGGTGTACAGGGTGAAGTGTACTCATTGTAAAATGAGAGCCACTGTCAAGTTCACGAACACAGTTATCACCGCATGTAGCTCTCATTTTTACTTACTTACTTGTTTTGGCGCAGTGAGAATACTCAAGATCTGCTGAATCAGCAGATTGCAAGTGCAAAAAACAGCATTGTTAACTAGAGCCACCACTCTGCACATCAGATCCAAGAGTTCATTCCTCTTGTGGCTGACAGTCCGTAACCTTTGACCAGCATCTCCTCATTCTCCCCCTGACCCCACCCCCACACCCAGTGGCTAGTACCAGCCATACTGCTGTCTCTTCCACGAGTTTGATGGTCTCGAATCTCACACACAGGTGAGGTCGTACGGCGTTTGTCTTGCTCAGTCCAACTGGTCTCACTTTGCACAATACCCTCAAGGTCCATCCATGCGGTCTCAGATGCCAGGACTTTCTTACTGTCTGGCTGAATAATATTCCATTGTGTGTGTGCGTTACACTGTTTTACTCATCTGGTAAGAGACACTTTGGCTGTAGATTATTTTCACATCTGGGCTCCGGTGAACAATGCTGAAATGAGTACTGGAGTGCAGACAGCTCTTTGAGGTCCTGATTTCAATTCCTCTGGGTAAATACCCTGGAGCGGAATTGCTGGATCATATGGGAGTTCTATTTTTAATGCTTTGGAGGAACCTCCAGACTGGTTTCCACATCGGCTGCTCCAATGTACATTCCCACCGACAGTGACAGGGGTCCCCTTCCCCCGCATCCTCACCACCTCTTGTCTTTTTGGGAACAGCCATTCTGGCGGGTGTGAGGTGGTATGTCATTGTGGTTTCGATTTACATTTCTCTGATGGCTGGTGATGTTTCGTATATATGTTTGGAAAACTGGTGGGGGTGGGGGGTGGGCACAGGGGAATGTCTATAAATACCCTTTGCCCTATTTTTAAATTGGGTTCTTTGATTTTTGCTATTGAGAGAATTGAAAGGCATTGATGAAAGAAATTGAAGAAAACACAAAAAATGGACAGATATCTTGTATTCGTGATATCCCATGTTCATGAATGGGAAGAACTAATATTGTTAAATGTTTATCCTCCCCAGAGTAATCTATAGATTCAATGTGATTCCTATCAAAATTACAATGGCATTTTTTGCAAAAATACCAAAAAAAAATCCTTAAATTCATAGGGAATCACAAAATACCTCGAACAGCCAAAGCAATCTTGAGAAAGAAGAACAAAGCTTCACATTTTCTGGTCTCAAATTCTATTATAAAGCTACAGTAATCAAAGGAATATGGTACTGGCATAAAACCAGACTCACAGACCAAAGGAACAGAACACAGAGCCCAGAGATGAACCCACACGTGTGCCATGAACTGGTCTATGACAGGGGCACCGAGAATACACAATGGGGAGAGGATAGTCTCCCCAGTACATTATGTTGGGAAAACTGGGTATCCATGTGCAAAAGAATGTACCCTTACACCACACACACACACAAGAAAATAAACTCAAAATGGATTAAAGCTTTAAAAATAAGACCCAAAACCATAGAAGTTCTAGAAGAAAACATAAAGGGGAAGCTCCTTGATATTGACCTGGGCAATGATCTTTTGGGCTTGAAACCAAAAGCTCAGGCAACAAAAAGAATCATAAACAAGTGGGATTACATCAGACTCAAGAGCTTGTTCTGCACAGCAAAGAAAACCATCAGCAAAACTGAAAGGCAACGTACAGAGCAGGAGAAAATCTTTGCAAACCAAATATCTGATACAGGGTTACTATCCAAGTTCATTCTTCTTGAGAAGGCTCACATGTCCAATCTAGATAGTTTAAGGCCATTGGAAGAAGACGAGGCCACCGAATGAGCCTGGGGGTCAGAGGCCTTGATCTCAGTGTTGACAGGTTGTCTTTACAGAGAAGCCACAAGAGCGGGCCCCCTGGGGACAGCACCCCGGGGGATAGCACAGACAAAGAAAGAAGAGGATATGGGCTGCTGATCTCCCAGGGAGGCTGAGGAGAGATGCCTGTCCCAGGGACCCAAGATGCTTTGGACAATGAGATGGGGGATGTTATATGCGCGATGGCAGGACATTCAGGACAGGAGAGGGCTTTGCAAGGAAAGTGGTCACTGTGTCTGATGCTGTGGAGACATCGGACGACAAAGGGGAGTGAGCTTCCCTGACTCCAGGGCCTCCAGGAAGCCTTCGTCCCTTGGGGCCCCTCCCACCCAGTCCCCAGGGGAATGAAAGTCTGCAGCTAAGTCGTCCTCCCTCCTCTGAGGACTCCCACAGCCCCGTCAGCAGAATGAATGGCCCACTGACGCATTTCTACGGAGGGAATGAGTTTGGGATCACTTCTGGATGCTGGGGATTTGTAAGGAAGAGGAGAGAGCGAGCACGGGGCAGTGAGGGAAGAGAGGGTACATCTGAGTGGGGGAGAAGGAAAGCAGAAATGCTGGGAGCATCACATGGCAGCTGCCCGGGGCCAGCTCACTGTGCTGAGTCACTTCTGTTGCGAAACGCTGCTCTGGCTGAAATTTGATTTCATAAACGAGGATAAACCTCCCTTCCACTCCCTCGGGGGATAAGCAGATGCTGTCTTTATATATGTGATCCCCATGGAAAAAGAAATGTTTGACACCCTCTCCTTACAGTTTGTATATCACCATTCTCCCAGAGGCTGTATTAGGGACATAACTAGGGACAAAAGTCTTAGGAACATATAAACACACGTGACAGCCATTTTCAACTGGTGCGCTGTGTGAATTTTTAAAGCATGCAGTCAGTACATGACTATTTAGTCAGGAGAACTGACCTGTGTTCCCTTAGGGTGTCAAATTAAAAAATGACAACAGCCAATACAACAATAGCCATCTGGTGTGAATAAATCAAAATTGGACTTCTTTTGTCAGATTGGCAACAAATGTATTTTTTGGTGTGCCACAGAATTGCAGTAATTAGTTCGTGTGTGCTGTGGGGTGAAGAAGGTTGAAGATGGCTGCCACTGGACGCTACCATGTGATGGACGGAGACGGGTAAACACAAAAAACATGGACCGACTGGCACCTCAGACCAGCCCTCCCCAGACCAGAGCAACCCACACCATTGAGACCATCCTGCAGACCCCAGGAGGGTCCGTTTGTCAGAGGGCGGCCCCCTTCCCAGCTGGGTGCCCGTGAACTTGGATTCCAGCTGGCAGCCTGAGCTGGTCATCCACTTCTTCACAGCCTCCCCCATTCTCCCTCGTTCAGCTTCCACAGATCCGGAGGGGAGAGCAAAACTGATGTTCCCGCAGTAAACGGGTTCCAGTTTTACCTGAGCGGGGCCAAAATACGACTCATCAAAGTTCTTGATTCTTCAGAAACCCTGCTTCCACAGAGCCAGGTTCAGAGGAGCAAAACAAAGGAAGTCAGCATCCTCTTCGTGACTCGCAGTTAGAAAAACAGTGATGTTGTGTAACAAACGCTCCTTCGCAATAGAAAACTCTACTCAGATGAAAGCACACTGAATGAACTAACAAGTTAATGAAGGAGGGGAAAGGCATGCAGCGGTGGATCGGATCCCTGTGGGTGGTCCCAGGTGCACCTCCAACTTCCGCGGTGGCTCCACCGGTCTTGAGGGTGAGGGAGTCAGGAAACACTGCAAGGGGCGCAAACAAAGAGACCTTGACCCCCGGGGGAGTGGGGCCCCTCTGTCCTCCACGTTTGTTTGTCCTTGTCCACTCTTTTAGGAAATCACAGCCGGCTATTCTCAAATTCCTTATCTGAGGATGAAATTTTCCTGACGGTGCAGAAAGCAGGCAGCTGACGGTCTCCCTGAGGAGGCATTTTTGAAGAGCAAGCATTTCCCTCTCGGAACCTCCCCTCCAGAGAAGGTTAGCAGGCCCGGGAGGCTCCTCGCTGTCCCGAGGGACCCCTGCGCTGGAGGCCAAAGAGCAACAATAGGAGAAAAGGCAACAAGATCACTTTAAAACCAGACAAACAAAAACAGCCCCCCCCAAAAATTTTCGCTTAGAGCTTCAAGGATGGCAAAAGAGGGGGTGGCAGAGACAGGGAACAATGGGGTTCCTGGGGCTGCGGGAAGTCGGTGCTGGAGCCAGCACTGGGGTTCGGGTCACAGGTGACTGCCAGGCAGAGTGTCCTCCTAGTTTTGTTGTTGTTGTTGTTTAATTCACAAGGGGCATTTTCTGCGTGAGCCCTGGATTGCTCCTAGGTTATCCTAACGGTGTTGTACGGCCAGCTGTCCCACGATCGGAAGTGGGAAGGTGGTATCGCATCCAGCTACTTTCTGCCTGTTCTCTCCCCTGCAGGAAAGATAACGACCCTGAAAAATGGGCGTGTGGCCCGGGTCATCATTGTCCCTGAGGCCTCACATCAGCATGGGGAAGGGAAAGGAGCAGGGACAGCGGATAAAACTGGTTGAGTGTCCCCACCTGACCACGGACTCACTGCTCCATCGCAGGTAAGTTCCCCAACTTCTCAGGGCCTCTGTCTCCCAAGCTGTCAAATGTGTCTAGAATACGCACCCCACCGGGCCGCTGTGAGGACTGCGGAGGTAACACACTGCGGAGAGGCGTCAGAAGCTCACACCGCACTGTGAGCTCTTGGGGAGCTCTCGGTACACGGGCTCTCCACCCGGCTCCCTACACCAGGCTCGCTCCGACCGCCGATGACCTCCTTTCCCTGCGTAGCCCAGAGTGCGTGTTGTTTGCCCACTTCCAGGAGCCCAGTCATGTGCTGCCTCATCTGCCTCATCTGCCTCATCGTCTAGACCCCGCTGGAGGCTCCTGGAGCACATGGAAGGTGTGGTGTGCAGTTTCGCCCCTCCCCCCACCCGGCAGGCCCCTCCGCATGGAAAGCACAGGGAATGTCAGGTCCATAAACCAGTCTCCCCTTTATTAGAACGAATCACAGGTAGACTTGCTCCCCTCATTCTTACTTAGAAGTCTGTGCACATGGAAAGTCTTGAAGAAGGCCGCTGTTCATTCCTCATGTCAAAGCTCCTGTGGTCCCAGTTCTCAGAGAGGAAGCTGACCCAGAAATGTAAATAACTGGCCCAGGGTCCCACAGATCACAGTAACATTTCGATTACCCTAACTGATAGATGTCTGTGCAGAATTGTAAGTGACTGAGAGAGACAATGGGTGACTTCCAGGACCTTGTGAGTTTTTATCAGCTCTCTGTTCTGCCAGACACTGCCTACACATGACAAGAACAACTGAGAACCGGCTAACAATTTGGTCAGCTTATAAAAACTGCTCATTTTTCTCCTAAAAAAATATCAAAAAGCCATCAGAGCAACTCCCTGGAACCCACAAGCCCCTCTGTTGGCCAGAGTTCAAAACCCCGCGGTCACCTTTAGTCCCATTCCAACGTGCGAGGCCCTTCGCCCAGAGCGGAGACGCTGGTCCAGAGAGCTGTTGTTTTAAAGGCTGAACTTTGCACTCTCAGCAGTCTTGCCCTAGAATCGGGAACAGTCTGTTTTCCACAGCAGTCCCTGGGGCTTCACCGTCCAAACAAACACGGGGCTCAGCCTCACCTCCCCCATCCTCCAGGCCAGGGTCCAGAGAACCACAGAAATAAAGCGGCAACCCCTGCTGCCCATCTTCCTTCATAGGACTGTCTCTCCAAAGTGTCTGCATTTCAAACCCCTGACGTACGGACAAGGGTCAACCTGAATCAGGTCCCACTTTAGCATATTTTCTCTCCTGCTGAGCAGAGGCAGACTTGGGCCAACATGGCACAGGCAGCAAATAGCAGGGGCCCAGGAGCGGGTGGGGTGAGAGCGCAGGGCGAGGAAAGATGCTATCAGGGAGCGGGTGTCTGAGGTTATTTTGACACACAAATCTAGAATCCACCAGCCTCTGAACTGAAGCCCTCCGGGTCACACAGTTATGACATCTGGGAGGCTTCGCAGAGGTCAAGCCCAGGGCTGCTGTAGGAGCCGGCCCAGGGGTAGAGCCTTCAGCACCCCTTCCAGACCCTCGGGGGACACGACCACCACGATCCTGACCTGCCTCTTGGGACCACCAGACCTCCCTCCCCCTCCTCTCCTCCCCTCTTCCTTTTGGTGACGGCATTCAACACCATCCTGTGGCCTCCCGCTTCTATCTCACGGCCCTTCTTTATTTTTGGAGGGTCCCGCTTCGTTTCACCGTTTGATCCCACCTTTCAGCCACATAGATCACCCACATCCTATACTTTATGGTTTAATACACATATTGAATCCCAAACAACTATGTGATGTCACAGATGCACTACGTCACACTGTGGTTCCCGGTCTAGGGAAAATCCGGCCAAAATATTAACTATGTGTTTATGGAGATAAAACATATTTCCAAAGGTCACCTCTGAATTCAACCCCTGGGCCAGTAACCGAGTTTTAGCACCAGAAATATTCCCATCGGACAGTCCCATACAGAAAGATGGCCCAGCAGGGTGCACATGGAGAGGAGAGCCATGCCGGCTGAGGCCAGGGCTGGCCTCACACTTCCACTACTATTGTCAAGATGAGTTTTATGACTGTACCATGGAAGCCACGCAGACTTAGGTTCAGTGAGAGTGCGAGTTCATTCATGGGTAATAAATCCATAACAGGGTATCTAGAGACTCGGGGGCAACCATTAAGTTCATTAGCCAAGGGCCGTTTCTTTGAACTCAGTCAAAATATCCCTTGATTCAACTAGAAAAGGCATCTTCGTGTAAAAGGCCCCAGGAATAAAGGAGTAAGTGTGGTAGTTCCCATTTCCTAGGAGATGAGAGGATCCAAGGAAGAGACAAGTCAGCTTGTCCCCACGGAGTGACCAGAGTCACCAGGAAACATTAGGGCTTCCTGCAGAGAAGAAACGGTGAAGAGGAGCCATTTTTAAATCCTTTTTCTCCTTTTTCAAAAAGAGAAATGCTGTTTTTGACTGATGGCTGGTGCCAGGAATTAAAACTGTGACACAGACTCGATGGGGAGGGGGAGGGGAGGCGCAAATGGGAGATTCTGGAGGATGGCAACGGGAGAACCGGGCCCCAGAGTTCCCTGGACAAGGCTGGTGCTTGAATCTCAGAAGGGGTGGCGGCTGCAGGGAGCGGGGTGGCTGGAGTCGCCGTGACGTTGTCCTACCAGACAATTGCGAATCTCGCTGCTGTGAACAGTCGTGCATGTGCAGGTTTCTGAGCGGACACAAAGTTCCGACTCCTGCGGGAAAATGCAGAGGCACGGGATTGCTGGATCACAAAGTAAGAGTGCGCTCGGTCTGGTAAGAAATCCACAAACTGTCGTCCTCGTGGCTCGACGCTTTGCAGCCCAGCCGCAGGGAATCGGAGCCGTGCTGCTCCACACCCTCCTCGCAGGCGGTTGGTGATGGCGTGTCTTGGTTGGAGGCCACTTTAATCAGTGTGCGGTGGTGTCCCACTGTTGTTTACGTTGTAGTTTCCTAATGCCACACGGTGATGTTGAGACCCTTCCATGCGCTTGTGTGCCATCTGGATGTCCTTTTGGGTGAGGGGTCTGTTAAGGTCTCAGCCCATTTTTTTTTAAGTTGGACTGTTTGGTTTCTTACCTTCAAGTTTTAAGAGTTCTTTGTATATTTTTAATAACAGTTCCTTATTAGCTGTGTCTTCTGCCAAGGTATTTTCTCTGTTCGTGGTTTCTCTTCTCATTCTCTTTACAGTGTCTTTCAAGGAGTAGAAGCTGTTCATTTTAACAAAGCCCGGTCTGTTCATTTTTTTTCATGAATTACGCTTTTCAGTGTTGCAGTTAAAAACTCCTCACCAAACCCAAGGTCGCCTGGACTTTCTCCCGGTTATCTTCTAGCAGGTGTATGTATGGTTCTGTGTTTTACATTCAGGTCTATGGTTCACTTTGAATTCATTTTTGTAAAAGGCCTACAGCTTCCGTCTCACTATTAACTTTTCTTTGCATGTGGATGTCATTATGTTAGCACCGTTTGTTGAGAAGACTCCTTTCCCCACCAAACTGTCTTTGCTCCCTTGTCAAAGATCCGCCACGTATGTTTCTGGGGGTCCACTCCTAGATGCCCCATTCTGTCCTCTTGATTTATTTGCTACTTTTACCAGTCCCAGGTGTATCTTGATTGCTGTACCTCATAGAAAGTCTGGAAGTTGCACAGTGTTAGTCCTCCAGCGTGTTCTGCTCCAACACTGTGCTGGCTGCCCTGGGTCTTTGGCCTTTTCATATAAACTTTACAATTGGCCTGTCAATATTCACAAAACACCTTGCTGGGGTTTTGACTGGGGTTTCACTGAATCTCTAGATCAAGCTGGGAAGAACTGACCTCTTGATATCATTGAGTCTTCCTACCCACGAGAACAGAGTATCTCTCCGTAAAACCAGCATTAGCTTGCAGTGTTGAAAGCAGAAAGCCAGTCCTAGGAGGCTCTCTCTTGACACAGAGAATCAGATTCACCTGCTTTCTTCAAGCTGCAAATTGGTGTCTATTTTTACACATCAGTAAAGTGTACAGATTCTCTCTTCCCGAAGTGTGAAGTTAATAGAAGCACTTTACTGCTGAGGTGATGTGCAAGACAGGACTTGTGATAAACAACGCATTTGAAAAAAAACACATGTAATATTTAAGGAGAGCGCATCTACTCTGAAAGGCAGGAAAGGGGAAGGAAGGAAGCTGCGTTTCCTCTTCCAAGGGACGGGTCTGGAGAGCCCTGCATCCATCTCCGATGATCCGCTGGCACATTGCAAACCAAGGCCCACGGCTATGCAGGCTGTCACGTGTGTTTACGACTTCCCTGCACTAGAGCCTGTCTTTGCACAGCTACATCTGAGGCTAATCTGTGTGGGAAGGTTGCAGACAGAGGGCCAGCCAGTTGGCACATTGCTGTCAGAGCTGCTGATGCTACTGCCTCTGAAAGGGAAGTGACTCTGGCCAGGTAGCCCCAGCCTCTACCTGGAAGAGTTACTGTGTAGAGCGGGGCAGGGGTCGGGGGTGGGGTTTGCAGTAATGGAGGAGGGGAGGAAGGAGAATAAAATTACATGGAAATCATTTTGAAAATCCAAAATGCAATTGAAATTCTAGTCTTAATTAAAAACAGTAGCAGGCTCTGCCAAATACCCACCAAGGCCTGCTTAGAATACACAAAGTTCATCAAAAGTTCAAATCTCAGAATTATTTTTATTTCCCGGCTTAGATCTAGCAAAACCACAGTGAAGCCTTCGGTTGCTCTAGTGAGAAGATCATCTGTGCAAATAGACTAACATGTTCTGACATCACAAAACAAAGACAGAAGGGAAGGAAACATGCCAGACCTTTGCTTGCCGTTTCACTGAAGGTTAAGAACGCTGAGTGCGGAGTCAGCAAACATGAACTTGAACTAGCTTCCTGAGAACCTGAGCCAGTGCAGTGCAAAGACCCTCCATGGGCTTTCACCAGCCTAGACGCGGGGGTGGGGGAGGCCAAGGTTGGGACAACATGGTTGGGTTCGTGCTGATCAAGGACCCAGGAGGTACCTTCCAGGGGTGGAAGCTGAGACGGGGGTGTGGTCACAGAGGGTTGAAGTGCTGGACCACACTGGCCATGGACCACACTAGCCAAAAGAAGTTGAAGACAGAGAGGGGGGTGGTGAGAAAATACGACGACTGCAAGTAGCGAAGAGACATCTTAACCAAATCAAAGCACTCGTGCAGACACAGTGTCCAAGGAGGGATCTGGAAGGACGCATGACTGTGGTCAAAGAGGGGGTGATCTGAGTTTTCAAACCACAGTGTAGGCGAGGACAAGTTTTGGGTTGTGGCCACAGACGCTGAGGTGCCACCTGGGCTCGGGAAGCCACCCTGCCGAAGATGGACGTGAAGATAAGAGCAAAAGAAATATGGAAATGCGAAATGTGTATTGAAATTAAAAACTCGATTTTCAACATTAGCTCTGTACTGAACCTTTTAAAGTGACGTTGCTTCTCCCAGGAAGATGTTCACAGACAAAAGTCCATCTGTCCTAGAAAGAAACCGAGGGATCCCCTGGGCCGGGCCTCCAGGTTGAGGATGGAAGGAACATGCAATGTGGGGGTACCGCCCTCACTCCGGGGTTCACAGACACTGTTGTCCGGACCTGGATTCCCCTCCAGCTCCCAGCGCAGCACCCGGACAACCTCCGAGTTATTGCTCAGGTCTCTTCCACCCCGCTTTCATGGAAAGATCTTCCCTGACGCCTCACACTCGCTAATCTAGTCCTTTTATAAGTGTTCACAGCCCTTCCCACATTTGCTTCTTGTCACTTACCCCGACTGTGACAAAAGGACTGTGCGTGTCATTATTTCTTTTATGTCCCTCTCCCCTACTGGACCCATAGCCCCAAAGGCCAGGACTTCAAACATCTCATTTACGTAGGAGACAGTAGCTTTACTGAAAATGGCGGGAACCCAAAGAGTCGCAATTGTGCCTCCACTCATCCCCGTGAGAGGGTCTGAAGGAGAAGTCACTGAAACGTGTCCCACTCAGAAGCCAAGCCTCTCAAAGGAACTGGGTCCGGCTCTCCACCGCAGGCTCTGGGCTCTGATGTCACCTCTGCGCAGATGAGGCTGGGACGTGCTGCTGACCACCCCGGCGTGTGAGTGCATTGAGGCGGGGTCTATTTTTAGCCACGGCAAATTACCGTTCCTTTCTGCGCTCACATTTTCATGTCTGCAAATGAGGGCTCTTGTTCTTACAGCTTTCTGAGTAAAGAAAGACAGATCTCTTTTTGTGAAGAAGGAAGGGAGTCTTTGAGACAAGGCATCCCTCTTTTAATCCCCACCCCAGCTCAGAGGTTCAGAGAGCTTTAGGGCAGGGGGGGCACTGCCTGTTGCTATTTCTGTAATGACACAGAAGACTCATACCTGAGTGGGGAAAACTCAGTCCAAGAAGAACAAAACGGAAATTGGACTGTGAGTCTAGGCAGGGATGGGATGTCCCACACAGCTCGTCAATAAGAAACCGACATCATATAATTACAGACTATATTTGTATGTATGATTGTGTCATGCAAAAAAGAGCTAAAGTCTCTCCCAAACCAATGCGGTTTATATAACGTTCTGAAGATACCCGAGTGCTTCAAAGCCAAGTCAGGTTGCTTCCCGAGCTGACATGTGACGTGGTGACAGCCAGGATGAGGCATCTCACAGAACAGCCCCCTGTCACTCTGGAGGGGGGTGGAGAGGCAGCGGGGGCCAGGTGATCAGGCAGGCTGGGGTGGGGGAGGACGGGTAGCTCTGGAAGTATATTTCAAGTATAATTTTATATTTTAAAAATATTGTTTTATAATACAAATACCAAAAACCAAAAACTTGGTATACATTTCTTGGCTAATGTAGACATGAAGAAAAAGTTTCAGAATCATTAAGGCCTAAGATTTTTATGTGTAATCAAGGAAGGTTTGATATAAGAAGTCATGAAATTAGCCCAAAAGTAGGCTAAGTATAAGAAATATAATTGGAACAGGACAATCTTACCTTCTACCTCCTTTTCCTTATTTTTCATTTTTCACATCATCGTATATTTCATTTTGCTTTTTATTTTGGAAGAAAATACCATCAAAAATAATGATTAAGTACTGGGTAGTGATGCTTTTGAAAACACAGCATGTTCATATTTTAGAATTTCTTGTTTGAACACACTCACATTTATGTATATTTCTTTTTTAGTTGAGTTTGTTGGGGTGACACTGGTTAGCAAAAGCACACAGGTTTCAAGCGTACAACCCATGAACATTAGTGGCATCCGGCCTCGTGTGCCTCTCGCCTCCAGCGAAGTCTGTCTCCCCCTTTGCCCACCTCCACCTAACCCCAACCCCCTTCCATCTGGCCATCACCACACTGCTATCTGAGTCAATGTGTTATGTACACATGTTTTTTGGTTAATCCCTTTGCCTTCTTTCTTTTTTTTTTAATTTAATACTTTTTAACCAGAGAACTTTTTTTTTTTAAGATTTTATTTATTTATATTTTTAGAGAGAGAAGGGAGGGAGAAAGAGAGAGAGAGAGAAACATCAATGTGTGGTTGCTGGGGGACATGGCCTGCAACCTAGGAATGTGCCCTGACTGGGAATCGAACCTGTGATGCCTGGTTCGCAGCCCGTGCTCAATCCACTGAGCTAACCAGCCAGGGCTTCCCTTTGCCTTCTTTCATTCAGCCCCCCATGCCCCGCCCCTCTGACAGCTGTCAGTCTTCTTCACTGTCAAACTCACCGTGCACATTTCAGCTCCCATGTCTGTGACAGGCAGAATAATGACTCCCCCAAATATGCCCCATCCTGATCCCAGGCACCTGTGACTATGCTACCTTATGTGATTAAAGGGACTTTACATTAAGATCAAGGACCTCGAGAAGTGGAGACGGTCCTGGATTATCTGGGTGGGCCCAATCTAATCTCATGAACCCTGCAAATGTGCAAGAAGGCAGAAAGCTAGGTCAGAGAGACGGGACAGAGAGGGATTCAACCCATCGAGAGGGCTTTGAAGGTGGAGGGAGGGAGGAGACTGAGCTGGGAGCAGCACCTCTGAAGCTGGGACTCAGCCTCAGGGCACAGCCTCCGTCTGTGAAGGCACAGGACTGAATTCTGCCAGTCACCCAAAGGAAGCAGCAGCCAGCGGGGACGGATTCTCCCTTACAGCCCCCAAACAGGAGCACAGCCCCCAGCGCTCAGATTAGCCTGGTGAGACCGTATCAAACTTCAGACCTACAGAACTTTAATAAATCTGTGTTATTTTAAACCACAGATTTTCTGGTGATTTATTAGGGCAATCATAGGAAATAATAATAGAATATAATGTCCTTGCTCCTCCCTTGCTCTGTGTTTGTGACACCCTTCACCCTTCTACATTCTTCTAAAACCCAGTCTTGGTGGAACAATCTTGACTTCACTGGCACCTCCTTATTCTGTCCTACTTATCGGTGCATATCCTCAGGGCAGTTGACCATTAGTTAAAACTTACGCTCTGTCTCCATAATGAAGTTGTAAGACCCTCAAGAATGGGGAGGGTGTATTAACAACTATGGTCCATTGCAAAAAATGGCCTCAAGCCCTACCCTTCCGGGCACCCGCTCTCCTGCAATGTAACTAGGAAGATCTTCCCATCGAAGGGTGGACTCTCTCCCTCTGCCTCCTGAGTCCAATCTCACGTTGGTCAGTGAGCTTCAGCCAAGGGAGCAGAAAGAGAGGTGTGACTCTGAGACCACCCCCACGTGAAAAAGCCTGAGCCCCGTCCCCCAGCTGCTGAGCAAGCCGCCAGTCCATCAGGCCAGATGGGTGTGTGGGCCGAGGACACCAGCTGACTGCAGACTCAAAAGTAGGTTCGGCTGAGACCCACAGAGGAACCATCGTGTGACCCCATCCAAGCCGCTAACCCACAGAGACAGGAGCTCAGGGTGACTGCTACTGTAAGTCACTGCTTCGGGGTAGTTTGCTAAATAGCCAAAGCTAACATATACCCAAACCAACGCTCTGCGTTGAGCTGTTGGTGACTATTTTTTGTGTACATGACAAACTTTGTTGATATATTTTTTCATTTATTTTTCAATGATGGTTTGCTTTTGTGTTATTTTGTATTGGTGTCGGGTGTGCAGGGTGAAGAATATTTTGGATGCTCAGGATGATGATGGCGATGATGAGGAGGATAAAGATAATAAAGAAAGCTGTATTCACTCCTAGGTCAGCCGGCAGGCAGGCAACACCATTTCTGTGTCCCAGTACCAGGAAATTTCAGTGCTTATGAGCTGAGGAGTTTCAAGTTTTTGCTAAAGTAAATTAGAAAGGACGGTGACTAAAGATTTTAGGTTTTCACGTACTGCAGTCTGTTGTTGGTCTCTAAGAAAACCAAAATAGCTCTATGCTAAGCTTTTATATTGGTAACTCAGCATTTCGATTTATCTCTCACTGTGTCAAAACATTGAGGGAGAGCCCAATTGTTGCTGTGCTGGGCCATTCTAAGTCTGCAAGTAGACTTTGGTTAAGGTCGGCTTGGGACCTTGTCACTTGAGAACAACTCATCCAGAAATTGCCAGCGAAGGTGGTTTTTATGTGGAAGCCCCCAGCTGCTTGTTTCACATCCAAATCGTGTTCTCTGAAATCCGTTAGACTCCCAACACATTTTTCAAAAGGGTTGTGCTTACAAAAAGTGAATGAGGTAGTACATAAGGTCCTAAAAGTAAGCCTGAGAAATTTTAAGTACTGTGTATTCCCTCTTTAAACCTATATTCCATTAAAATGTTTGGGACTGAGATGGGAACAAAAAGGAGGCGAAAATGGGGCAAAGTCACAAGAATGTGCATGTTT
This sequence comes from Tonatia bakeri, assembly GCA_004024845.1. Classification (NCBI taxonomy): domain Eukaryota; kingdom Metazoa; phylum Chordata; class Mammalia; order Chiroptera; family Phyllostomidae; genus Tonatia; species Tonatia bakeri. The sequence goes on from PVIA01003816.1 coordinate 110,757, forward strand.
GTGTCCCTGTGCCCACAGAGGGACAGCCCTGGTCACCTAGGCTTGCTCCTCTATTGGCTGGTGTGAGTCAGGTGTTTGCCAAACACGTTCCTCCAATGAATCATTTGCAATGTTCTAAACCCAGGGCAAGGAAGACTTTGTCACCTCCAAGCAGAAGACATATTATATAATGCTAGAAATTCTATCTGAAAGGCAGCTTCCGAGTGGATCGGATAAACCTCCCCACGTAATTCAGACATCCTCTCCAGAGTCTGTCCTCCGTGCCCTGCTTGAATGCCTCCAGCATCAGGAAAGTCACAACGATTTCCTATTTGGAGCACCTCTAACTGAGACAAAGTTCTTTCTCATATTACACTGAAATCTATCTCCCACCCACTGAGCCAAATTTTGCTTTAAGAAGCTCATGCCACACGTTTACCCCTCCCTGCTGTTGGGTGCTATGTTTACAAGCCTGGGATTTGGGGTCAGCCACCCTTGACCTCAAAGGTCCGCTCATTCCCTCGTCAGCTGTATGAGCTTGGGCAAGTTCATCTGTCACAGAACCGGCATTTTCAGCGGGAATCATGACACCTGCCTTGTAGAGTTGCTGCGACCATCAGGGAAGGTGTCATGTATCAGGCGCACGACAATGCGCCTAACAGACAAGGAGGTAGGAGGAGTCTTTGGGGTGCTTCCTAGAGTTTCCTCTCTTATAAAAAAACAGAGACAAGCAGAGAGCAGCTTTTCCTCCCCTCTCTTTTGGGTGCTGTCACATGACAGTGTCATTCAGAGTCACGACAGTCATCTTGGGTCCGTGAAGCAACAATGTTGAGGTTGGTGGCATCAAGGGGACAAAGGAGGGGGCCCTTGATGACCCCGTGGTACTGCTGGGCAAATTCTGGGAGCACCCACCTGTAGACTTCTCGGTGGCATGACGGTCAAATGCCCTCGCTGTTGATGCCATTTTCAGTTAAGTAGGCTGCTCTCTGCAGGCGACACGCCCTGAAGCACTGAGGGCGAACACTGCCGGTCACTAGGTCTCTCCCTATAACACCTTTCTCCTGCGTACACGTTCTAAATACGGGTGAGTGTACATACACACTCACACACACACACACAAAATATGTCACTATACTTCCTGGCTGTAACTGTGAGCAATTAAGTAGGAAAATGTGGAAAGTACACATAGAAAAAGAGATAAAACTGGATTAGGATAGTAAAAAGATAGGAAATCTTAGGGATAAAACCATGAGTGGGACAACTTCTTCTAGGTTTCTGTATGTTACACATTTTCTATGAAAACAGACATTCATCTCCAGATGGGAAAAGATTAACTTTCTTTGTAAGAAATAGAACTTCCACCAGGGTGCATTTTTGTAGCAACAGAGGAGTTCAGCCAGGCCGGCGCTTCGGAGAAGGTCCAATGGGCGAGAGGCGTGACTCACCACACACGGGCTGCTGCGTCCTTTCCTACTGCCTAAGAATAGAAAAATGGGCATGGGCCTAATGTATACGGAGAAAAATTAAAAATTTAAGCGCTTCCATCTAATAAAAATAGCAGGGAGCTGGACCGCATGGTCCCAGGCCTGTCCCCAGGGGAACCGGCAAGCCCCCGGACGAAACTGCATGGCCGTCAGGTGGCAGTCACACGGGGGCTTTTACAAACTGGAGACTCAGCTCTTCCGTGCAAGGCCCTGGGAAATCAGTGCACATGTTCCGCCATGGGACCTGGAGGGTAAAATAGTAATTAGGACTGAAACTTCTAATTGTTGCCTTTGTCAGTGTGACCAGAGCTTGGAGGACAGGAATATAAAGATCCCCAAATGGTAGCCCCGACAGCCTGTGACTCAGACACCTGGCTCAGAATCCCACACCTTATTATTCTGGGGCGTGAGATGGGATTTATTTGGGGGTCTATTTCATTACGAGGAAAATGAACACGCAAGGGAGAGGCCCAAGTCTTTCTTCTTTCAAAACAACTGTCCTCAACTGTCAACGGATGTTACTTATCTAGGATATTTCGGGTAACTGGCTACTGAAAGATGAAGACAGCATCCTTTAAAAAATAATCAAAGGAGTAAAAAATAAACCAGTAACCTTTCCCGTCTAGTTTCGAAGATGACACACACAGTAAGGCGGAGGGAAGAAGGGAAGGCGTGGTAAGAACCAACTGGCCGTGGGCGAGGTCTCTAATGAACAGGTAGAAACTCAGTCAGCCTTGGGGGTAGGGGGGAGGAGCAGGCTGGGAAAGCTAGGAGACCGGGGACACTCCCGGGAGGTGCCCGAACCAGCCGGGGCCCAGGCACCCCGCAGGGCCATACGTAGGAGGCAGCGTGCACAGACCGAGGGGATGTAAGGAAGGATGGCGGAGAGGAGACAGTCGGGGGAAGTCAGGGGCAGTCCCAGCGTGGAGGGGAGCCCACCCCCGGCTGTAGAAGTCCGGTTTTCCTCCTCCAGCACAGTCAGAGCCATCTTCTGCCTCGGAGTCGGGCGGAAGGGTTGAACTCCAGCTCCTCCGCTGCATTGCTGCCCGCCCTTGGATAGGTCGGCTCCTTTTCTTTCTTTGCTTTGTGTCTTTCTTCTTTTCTTCTTTCTTTCTCCACCTCCTCCCCGCTCCTACCAAGTTTTGGCTTCACTCTTTTAAACGTTTCATTATGAAAAATTTCAAAAATACCCACAAGTGAAGAAAACTGCAGTGTGACCCACGTTCCCATCATGCCCTTCCACAACCGACCCACTTTGTCTCTCCTGTACCCTTCCCCCGCCCTGCTCTCTGACCTCACCTGCTGTGCATTAGGCCCGACTTGATTAAGGGAGGCTGGCTGGTGGGAGGAGCTAGGAGAGGGTGCCCGTGAAGGGCCTGTGTCAATCAAGCAGTATCACCCTCAGATTCCAGAAACTGCCATCCCAACCTGGGTCTCATCTTTACAATGATGGGCCTGCGCCCTGCCCTCCCCTGGCCATACCCTTCCCCCCAGGATGGGGAGAGGGGTGCCAAGGAAAGGTGTCCATCTGGAGCCTGTGCCCCCTCGACAGGCACTGGTACCTGGAACCCAGAAATCCTTGCCTGGTGGCTCCAGGCCCCTCTGGGCGCGCTCTGGGCCCTGCATGGGCCTTCTGGATAGTCAAGGTGGGCAGAGTGGCTGCTGGAGAGGCGGCTGTGGGCAGAGATTGGACCTGGGGCTGAGGCTGAACATACACAGGTGTAGAGCCCCTGGAAGTACTGAATGGGAGAGTAGAGGTGGAAAGAAAGCCCCCACTTTGTTCCTGCCAACCAAGACCTCCATCTGGGGCCCCACTCTTGCCTCACAGCCCACAAATATTTTTAAATGTCTGAAAGTAAGGGACATCCACAGTGTTTCTCAGTAGGGCAGCCCACTTCTTGAATGTAGATTGGGTCACTGATGCCTTGTCCACTCAGCTCACAGGACAGGGGAGGGGCCCGTGAGCCCCAGAGCCCCTGGGAGAAGGCACTCAGGCCGGGCAGGCCGCACCGAAACAATGAGGATGCTTGCGGTTGTCAGCAGAACAGGGTTGCACCAAACCTGAACCTCAGGGACAAAGCAGAGCTTTCCAAGGGCTCTCACTGCCCCAGAGTTAAACAGAGTCCCATCCTCAGCTCACCACCCTCCCTCCTGCTGGGGTACGCCTGAAGAAACACCTCCATTGTGGGAGGCTTTCCCCCTCGTTCTGTGACGGGGAAAGATGTCTGACCTTGGAAATCTCCCCTTCGTGTTTAAAGCAGAAACCGCATGTGGACACCTCTGTATGGACCCAAATCCTTGCTTAGGTGCATATTTCATTTTGGAAGGAAGGGAATGCCAAGAGTGGTACCCCCTTACATCCTGGAACTCAGCCACTGAAGTGCAAGGGCACCTCACCAAGTAAAAAAGGCAAAGTAGGGCAGCCCACGACAGCAATTAGGCTTTTGTATTCCTGAGCAGATAATAATGGGGTTTCATTTGAATCCCAATCTCCATTAATGTAATTAGTAAATGCAATAACTCCGACTCTCCCAGCCAGCGCCCTAGAAAGGCACTTTCAGACACAGCCTCACAGCTTGGAAGTTAGAAGTGAGTCAGTCCTGCGACGTTAATTACTGGGAAACAGAACCTAAAGTGGGTCTTCCATGTGGGCCTGAGCCAGCCGGAGATGGTTCCCAGGGTTGGCGAGAAACTTTGCAGACGTCAGGTACATAAAAAGCTGAGTTTCCATGTGTGGGAAGTATTGGTGGAAACAGTGGGAGAAATTGTTTGCAGCACCCACAGTGAGAAACGAGGAGAAAGGCCTAATTCAAAGAAGAGCTTTTTTAAAAAACTGAATTTATTGGGGTGACATTGGTTAATAAATAACATTATATGGGCTTCAGGGGAACAGTTCTCTGATACAGCATCAGTGTATTGTGTGGTGTGTTCACCACTGGAGGTGGTCTCCCTCCATCACCGTTTATCCCCTCATTACCCTCCTCCCCCCTCCCCCTCTCCCCCCACTTCCCTCCGTAATCGCTGTTCTGTTCTGTGTCTGCTCTCTTTGTATTCTTTGTCTAATACCTTCGCCCGTCTCACCCAGCCCCGCCCCACCCCCACCCTGCCAGCTGTCAGTCTATCCTCCGTGCCCGTGAGTCTGCCTCCACTGTGGCAAAGAGTTCCCAGCCTCCCCAAGAGGAAAACCCTGCACTCTGCAGTCGTTGCAACCTCTTCCCCAAGTGAAAATCATACCCATTTCTTTGCAATGCTGGTATGTGTACCCTTTTTCATTATATAAGTGGGAATAATTTTAGAAACCAACAATAAAGTTAAAGAAAGCCAGAACAAAAAAAAATGTGCTTTCCCCACTGGTGCTTCGGAACACGGTGTCACCTGTCACAGTGACAAGGAGGGATGCGAGACCAGAGACAGAAGAAAACTCGGAGGAATGGTTGTCTCCACTTTAATGAGCTGAATCAAGGGAAACGGGAACAGATGAAACCTTAGTGCGAGAAAAAGGTGCATGCACTGAGGGGTTAGATCGATAAAACGGCTGCCGACCCATCGGTGGTGAACATACTCGTTTGGCTTGGCTTGACTGCAGACACGTCCGAGTGTCCTGCCACTCCCACAATTATTCAAATGCACAAGTGTCTCAGGCTCCCGGCTGGCAATGCCCAGGAGAGAGACAAAGCAATCGCCCAGGTAACTGAGGCTGTTCAGTCTGGTCAGATTGCTGACACATGTTTATTGTAAATTTCTTCCCATTTCCATGTGATAAAGTGATTTTACACAATTGTGCACTTCCCAAATGAAAGACCGAGGTTTGCGTAATCAACTTAGTAAACCAGACAGGAAAATGGCAAGCCTCAAAGCAGACATTGTAGAGTGGACTCCCATTTAAACTGTCCATTGCTTATAACTGAGTTTGTTATACTTCCTTTAAAAGACATGATATTAGTGTTAATGTCATGGTAGTATATACGAACTGCATAAGATACAGTGCTGCCTTCTAATGGGTGGCTTACCAAAACCCTAAAAGAGCACAGGTGGCTTTGCAAACCATACTATTGATCCATCTGGACTGGTTCCATTGGCAAGATAACGTCCCAGCTGCACATTTTCTCATAACTTGGGTTAAGAGGAGAAGGACACGGGGGAGCTGGAGGGGTCTCTGTGTCTCTTTTTGAATAACCGAAGGCTGCCTCTCCTGGCATCTAGAAGAAGGAAAATGTCCTTGTCTGGTGAGTATTGCTTTAGTAGACCACATGCCCGATAACTTCTAGCATCCAGGAGCATGCAACAGCAGCTGGTATTAGCTATGCAGTCATGGAATTATTAGGATGTAATTAGATTGTGTGAATGGAGATGTTTTTAATGATAAAGAGAAAAACAGAAGAACTTGCTCTCCTTTGCAGCTGTGATGGCACAGAGTTCAAAGCTGCAATCACACCCCCCAGACATGTCAGCGGGTTGCAGAAGGAGGGGGTTGCAACAAGTGTGCATGCTACAGAAAACGGGAGCCTGGCACCCGAAACAGGGAAGCCTCCGGTGTTCTCAAAATCCCATCGCTGGCACAGAGCATTGATCGGCACAATGGAAACGTCTCCTTATAATATTCAACACCACCTAGAAGTGCAGAAAGGACTGTACAACAATATACCTGGGGTTTTCTTTTTTTCTCATTGGCTAAGATTCTATCTCATTCGGGAATGATTTTGCTTTATAAAAAACCCTTTTAAGAATAAAGGGCTTGAGGTCTTCATGGCCAGGCATACTGCGGTGCACACCTGCTGCTTCATTCTCCAGGTGACCCCTCGAGGACAGGGTGCTTTCTGAGATACAGGTAAAATACTCATTCTTGTATCCACAGTGTTCCCTGCGGCTCATGCTGCTTCAGGGTGCTTCACACATTTCTTAAGATGATGAAGGTGAAAGGGTAACAGTTATCCCAGCTCTTTTCCAAAACTGTTGAAATACATTAACTGGTTATTTTTAAATATCATTTTGCAAGTTCTCGAAGTTTCTCTCTCTCTCTGGTGTTTTGACGTTGGGAAGTCTATAAACCACAGAAACAAGGAATAAAAATCAGGTGGCCGCCCAAAATGACTTCGGGACCCCATTCAGGGAGAGACCTCGGTTCGTGTATCCCCCGACCCGAGGGTGGAAGGAGAGATCTTCGCACCAGTTTTCTGGGCTTCACGCAGGAGCCTCGGGTCAGGGGACCTTTTCCGAGGGCGGGAGGCGAAGTGGGAGCCAAAACGCTGGGAGCCGGGACTCTCCGCCTTCCCGGGTCACCACTGCTGGCCCGCGGCTCGGGAGCCCAGCGGCGCTTGGGCCACGGCGGGCACGGCGGGCCCATCACCCACGCCGGGCAGGACGGAGCGAACGGAGCGGCGGAACTCCTCGTTCCTCCAGGTGTAGAGCAGCGGGTTGAGCGCAGACAGCGCGCAGCACAGGAGCCAGCTGGCCGCCTGCACACCCCAGGGCACGGGCAGCGCAAGGCCGCTGGCCAGGCTGACCCACACGAGCGGCTGCGTGGCCAGCAGGAAGACGCAGCACAGCAGCAGCACCGACAGGCCGCTGAGCCGTCGTTGCGCGCGGCGGGGCTGCAGTGGGGCCGGCAGGGGCGGCGCGGGCGCGGAGAGCGCGGGGAGCGCGGGGGGGCCGGGACCGGGCGCGCGCGGGGCGGCGGGGAGCGCGGCGGCAGCGGCCGCGCAGCCGGGCAGCTGGTGCAGCAGGTGGAAGTTGAGCACGCTGACCCGCTTGACGCTGACGCGCACGCGGCGCACGATGCCCAGGTAGCAGTGCAGCAGCAGCGCGGTCTGCGCCAGCAGCGCCGCGGCAGCCAGCAGCGCCGGGTAGTGCACGCCCGGGGCCGCGGGGCCGGGGCGCGGCGCCCAGGGCGGCAGCGCCAACACAAGGCCCAGCGCCAGCGCCCAGGAGAGCGCCAGCATGCCCGCCGTGTGGCGCCGCTGGTACAGCGCCTGGTAGGTTGCGGGCGCCCGGGTGATGAGCAGGTAGCGGTTCAGTGCCACGAGGCAGTGAGACAGCAGGGACACGGTGAGGCCCAGGCCCAGCAGCGCGCCCCGCAGCAGGCGGTAGCTGCCCCCCGCGCCGTCCCAGCCTCCAGGGGGCCCGGCTGCGCTGGCTGGCAGCAGCCCCAGCACCGCCTCCTGCGGCATCCAGAGGGCGCAGACGCTGAGGTCGGCGGCGCACCCGTTGACGATGAAGGCGTTGCTGGTGGTCTGCAGCTTGCGGAAGGACGACACGAGGTAGATGACCATGCCGTTGGCCAGCGTGCCCCCAATGGCCAGGCCCGAGTACAGGAGGGACACCGGGATGCGCCTGCCAGCCCACGACCCCTCTTCCTCGCAGAGCAGCAACAGGGACCCCCCAGCCGTGGAGGACGCGGACTCGGAGGAGGAGTTGGTCATCGTGGCCAACGCTTCACACCTCGCGGGCTAGCACGGGCTCCTGGCAGCGCGACCCATGCCGACTCCCACCTGCAGGGAGGGCAAAGACACCCTTCAGCCTTCTGCCAGCGACACAAAAGACTAAAGCAGGAACATGGGCTCAGGGAGGGGGAGAGGCAGCCTGGAGGAGACGGGGGTGGCAGATGACAGGTATGTGCCTGGGGAGTGTCTCCCACCCCAGGGACAGGCCTCTGCACTCGGCAGGCACCAGCAGAGCTCTGGGACAGAGCAATGCCAAAAACAAACAGCCTCCCTCTGCCCCACGAGTCCACACACACTCACACTCATTCACTCACACTCACACTCACATGCATGCTGGGGAACACTCTCAGGTGGACCCCCTAGTTTCCAGGAGGAAGTAGAGGTAGCTCAGCTGGGGAAAATGCCAGGGGAAAAGAGGTGGGGGTACCTTACTTTTGAGCTGGTCCTCAGCCGGTGGTGGCAGAGGGAGGGACGCCAGGAAACACCTCCTCATTAGCAGCATTTGTGGTCCCGAAATCAGCAGGACAAACTCAGCGGGGCTCGGAGCCAAGAGCAAGTGCCCGAGTCTTCCAAGCAGCTTCCAGGCACATGGTCCCAGGCAGAAACCAGCAGCCAGCTGAGGGGAGCCTCCTCAGCCTGCAGGCGACCGGGAGACCCAGCAGGCTGCAAGCCCGGCTGGTGGGCAGGAGGCAGCCCGCTGCCAGGGTGCTCGTCTGCAAGGCAGAGGCTGAGCTCTGGAGAGGAGCACCCACCCTGTGCTCAGAAGCGAGAGGGGTGGCTGACAGGGTGAACCCACTCGGAGCTCTCTGCTGCTGAGTTATCCATCACCCAGGGAAAAGGCAGCCTTTCCACACAGCATGAATTATTCAACAGCTTCTAACTTGTGAAAGGAAGAAAAATATCTTGCTCTCCCGGCCCTGTAATTAACAAGTTTCTCTGCCTCCTCTCTCTCTCTTTCTCTCTCTCTCTCAACCACCTTATTTTTCACCCTGCTTTGTTCGTCTTTGTTTCCCCGCCCCGCCCCCGTTCCGTGGATGCTAGAATAAAATTCAGTATCCCCCAGTGTTTCATCCCAGTGTGATGCACTCGGCGGTCACGACTTTTCTTAGGCAAAATATACTCCCGGGACCAGGGCCGGACCCTCCGGCCCACATTTTCCGAGAGAATTCCTTTATATCCTAATTGAAATTTACTTTTTCCTTCGGTATGGTGGGACATGGGTATTTACCCACAGAAAATCTTCAAGTCTCAGTTTACATCAATTTTTATTTTTTATTTTTCTCATCACCAAGCTCCTTTCAGAGTCTGGCTGGTGTTTCGGCCAGGAAATGGTCGGAGGGTGGGAAAACAGTCGGAGTCGGGGAAGCGAGGAGCCCGGGGACCCATGGTGCGCGCAGAGCAGCGCCCCTCAGTGCCGCTCCTCCGGTGGTTCCTCGTCCAGGTTCCCCTCTGGTGCCGGCTCTGGCACGAGCACGCAGAGAACCGTTCCTAGTGGGAAATGCTGCATAAAAGTCATCCCCCCAGGAAGTCATTTTTCACCAGGAAAATCATTGATTCAACAATTTAACTCAATATGGACTAAGGCAAGGTGGCATTATGGAAACTGCTGGGTCGGGTATCAGGACACCCGGGTTCTGAGCTGTGATGGGTCATTTTCATCTTGTCAAATACGAAGTTCCCGCTCAGTGACCCTGACCAACAGCACCAGGGCCGCTAGGAAACCCGATAGAAATGACTGGGACCCACTGAGTCTGAGTTCCTGGCGATGGGCCTGGAGCCCCGCGTTTTCACGAGCTCTCCGGGCGGCTCTGGTGCATGCTGAGGTCTGCTTGCCCCTGCCTCAGGCTGCCGTCCTTGGCATCACGGCTGACGCTGTTTCCCCACTGCCGCATCTTACCCCGTCCTCACCTGTCCACCCAACGTGCTCCTTCACGTCCGATCCAGGTTCTCCGGGGACTTGCCGTCCTGGCTTGTGCGCAGTCTTCCCTCTCCCTCCCACCCAGGCACCTCCGTGGGGGTGGGTCAGTGCACGCCAGTCCCTCAGTTGCCCTCTGTGACCTGCCCCGCCCTTGCCTAGCCAAATGCTACTCATCTTCAAGGTCTGGGCTCAGACACCACCTCCCGCTTGGAGGCTCTCTTGATCCCCAGGATAGGTTGTCCAACCCGAGTGTCCCCAGATCACATGAGGGTATCCCTGCCACTGCCAACCTTCTGCATGAGGTTTTTCCTCCCCCCATGGTAAGCAGGTCCAGGGCAAGGCTCCCCTTTGCATCTGAGTGCCTGGCACATGGTAAATTCTCGAGAGGGCCAGCCAGTGTCAGAGTCATCCCGCAAAGCCCTATTACTGATTTTTCGAAAACGCTCTAAGCCCTGGCCCAGTGGCTCAGTTGGCTGGAGCATCATCCCATACACAAAAGGTTGTGGGTTCTCTTCCCAGTTAGGGCACATCCCTAGGTCATGGGTTTGATCCCCCTTAGGGCACATAGGGGAGGCAACCAATCTATCCCTTTCTCTCCCCCTCTCTCTCTCTCTCACACACACACACAAACAAAAAATCAACAACCAAATCTTCGGGTGAGGATTCAAAATAAATTAATAGCCCTGGCTGGTGTGGCTCAGTGGATTGAGTGCCGGACTGCAAAGCAAAGGGTCACTGGTTCGATTCCTAGTCAGGACATATGCCTGGGTTGCAGGTCTGGTCCCCAGTAGAGGGTACATGAGAGGTAACCACACATTCATGTTTCTCTCCCTCTCTTTCCCTCTCTCTAAAAATAAATAAATAATCTTTTAAAAAAAACTTTTAAAAAATGAATTGATAAAATGCTCTAAAAGCTTCATGTAACCACATCTTCATGCTGCGTGACACCAAGTCATTGTTAAACAGAGCTTTTGTTAACCCCACTAGATCCAATTCCCTCACCCACCCTCACAAGATCCAGTGCAGACTTTCCTAGTACACGATTTCATAATTCACCAAAATATGGGGTAGCAACTGCCTCCCACGCTCGGGGAAACTAAAGGGCATTGGCAGCAGGGTCTGGTTAATCACTCAGCCCGGGTTTCCTGCAGCCCAGCCGCCACGCGGACCGCCTGAGCAGGGCCTGGGGGTGTCAGCGACCCCCCACAACACCCCCGTCAGACGCAGCTCTAGTCTCAGCTCTCTGTGCCTCCGGGGTAACACGACCGAGCTTCACATTGGCGTGTGCCTGCTTAGATTATAGGAGAGGTTTTCAGAGGAATACCACCAGCTCTGTCTTCTGTTAAAACCAAATTTAGGAGCAATTCAAGGCTGTGAGAGCACTTACCTCCCAAAGAGCTTTTAGAAATGGTGACTTGAGAGAAGCAGGAAGCTAGAAATGACCTGCAGTCTGTCCCGTCCCGACGCCCTTTACCTGGGGTTCATGAGCTGCGTGGGTGAGACCCCCAGCTTTGCTCCTGCCCCATCGTGCTGGAGAGTGCCCGGCCTCCCCCGACTCTGCCACCCCAGCGACAGCGGCCCACTAGGTGATGCCCGTCGGGCAGGGTCCCATGATTGTGGCTCTCAGCTGGGGGCTGGGGATGTCATCCAGGCTTCTCATTTTGCAGAAAAGAAAATAGAAACCCAAAGACAGTCAACAACTTACCCAAAATCACACACATAGTGACGGACCTGTGCCTTGGGCTAGGGTGTCCCATAACACTGGCACCGGTGGCCCCCTAACGTCCACGTTGTAACAAAATAACATAATAAACACCCTTCCTCCTTCTGGCCCTATTAAATTATAAGCCTCTATGCTTTTTGCACATCTATTGAGATCTTCGGTCTCCTGCAAGACAACCACCAGGGCCTGGATTGGGGCTGCTGTCAGTGCCCGGGAATCTGCATTTAATCAGCCCCTGCAGAGGGCCTTTCCACACCAGTACTAGAGATTCACAGATGGGGGGTGTGCAGACTGGCCTATTGGCTTCTGAGCATCAGTTTGTGCTGTTGCCAAGGCATGTCTTTTCTGAACTGCATTTTCAACTTTTCCAGGAAAAGCAATTTGAGCTAAAATTGCTCTGGCTTGGTCTCTGCCCAGAAGGGACCTTTTTTCCAGTAAGAGGCTTAATACTGTTTTGTTTTGTTTTTTTTTCAATCTGCTTTAAAAAATTTTTTCTGTCTGATAGGGATAGGAACTTGATAGAGACCCTTTCGTGTTTTTAAGCAGTCAGGAATTATTTTTAGTCGTTTCAATGATGAGGTCAACTTAGTTTAGAGAGCTCTGTGAGTGTGTGTGTGAGTGTCCACATATCGCTGATGGAGAGAAAATACCACACACCTTTGGGCACTTGTCTTTAATTAGAGTTAAGCAGAGCTGACAGGATCCCACACAAAATAAGAGGGAAAAAAAGTCTAAGAAACTGTGCAATTTTCAAGACTAAATTAAATTGATTCGGACACAAGACGGCCCAGAGCCACTCTCTGGTATGAACCGCTCAAAGCAAAGCCACGCATGCTCAGAAGACTATCATGCTGTCTTCCTTGTGGGGCCTCCTTGAAGTTCAGCGAGTGTGGACCCTGCCGGGGTGGAGACCACCGACGGCCCCACGAGTCTGAAGGCCGTTGCTGGCCAGGTGAGCACGGTCAGGTCTTTAATGAGCACAGGATTCCGGCGCCTCCCGCACCTCCTGCCGCCTTCAGTGCTGTCTCTCCCACAAACACCTGCTCCTCCGTGACTCTCCTCCGGTCACCGTCTCTCCTCCAGCTCATCTGGGCTCTCTCCTGTGACTGTCCGCGTTGTCCAGGAAAAGCGTGGCACCGGGCTGGATGGTCATCGTGTCCGTGTCCCTCAGAGGACTGTGAACTTGACCGTTTTAACTTCCTGTATGCAGCTCCTCAGCAGCTCCTTGCACTCCGTTGAATGAATGACCATCCATCCATCAACTCTGCAGTCTCCACGGGTCAGTAGGAGTTATTTCAATCCTTTCTCAGCATGTCCATTCTTGCCAGACAGGCAAAGACCCCGAGAGCAGCCCACCCGCGTACCTCAGCCCTTTCTGATGACGCTTCTTCAGCGTTCCGCTCCCAGCCCTGTGCGGGCCCCAAAGAGACCTCAGTCAGATTGCAGACCTGATGGCTCGGGGTCTTCCCACGCAAACGAAACCTGTGTAGCCCTGAATTTCTGAACTACTCAGAGGAAATAAGAAATAATAAAAGTGGAGTGAAATCCAAGGGCCCGACCTGTGCCCGAGGCGGGACCCGGGACACGGCATAGAAGGCATGCAACCTCACGCAAGGAAGTCGAAGCTCAGCGAAGGAGAGAGGGTTACACTTCACGAAACCCAAAAGCCGGAAGAGGCTTCCCGAAAAGGTGGGAAGCAAGCTGAGCGCTAAAAGGATTGACAGTGGGTGGCCCAGAAAAGGCGTAAAAAGAAGCCTTAATGGGTTCCTCACGAGGTGTTTCTACCCCGCCGGCCCAGCTCCTGGAGCACTGTGCAAGAATAAGAAACACCGGCATTGAAGATGTGCAGACGGAGTCTTTAGCTGAGCACAGAACGTGCTTCAGACAAAAAACAATCGGCAAGTCTAATCTGTCATCACAGCTACTTCAGGTGAGCAGGTTTGAGGGGGAGGAGGATTTGGGCCTTCTGCTCTAGACAGCTCTGATTTCTGTAATAATTATATTCCTTTAAAAAGAAAAACAAAATATGGACTCGTAACAGGATATGATTTAAGTAAAATGTTTGATCAATTCAGATTCTAACGTAAGTCAGGTATCTTCCTGTCCAGAATCTGAGCCCAGTGAAACCCAGAGAACAGTAACATTTGGAAAAGAATTGCTCCGAGTTCATTGTTAGGATGATACTGAAATGTATATTGAAACTTCCTAAGTTGCCTGCTTATTAGACATGGCGCTTGCAGTGTGAGCACAGGAAGAGAAGAAGCCTTTACTGGAGACGGGTGCAGGCAGGCTGCTGTGGAAACCAAACCTGAACGCTCCGCCCTTTGGCCAACATGTCTTTTCAACATCACATTATAACCGTTTTTTTTTAAATTTCAAGAATTTAATTTTTTCCCCATCAGGTCTCAATGTGTGCATTCTTGGCTTTTTAAAGATTTTACATGCTAGCCGAGAATAGCAGGAGATTATTAATGTATAGATGTGCCTCTAAGATTCCCTGCCTTGAAACATGCTCTATTTTCAAAGCAATAAAATGTTTTAACCATATTTTTTTCTAGGCCTACCAATGTATGCTTCAACCCCAAGCTTTAAAATGCTGAGTATCACCCTGGCCAGGTGGCTCGGTTGGTTGGAGTGTCGTCCCACACAACAGAAGGTTGCAGGTTCGATCCCCAGGCAGGGAACATGCCCAGGCTGTGGGTGAGATCCCTGGTCCGGGTGTATACAGAAGAGGCCACTGATCGATGTTTCTCCCTCACAGTGATGTTTTTCTCTCTGTCCCTTCCTCTCTCTCTAAAAAAGTCAATAAACATGTCCTTGGGTGGTGATTACAGGGGGGAAGGGGGTGTCAGGGGACTCATTGGTAATAGGGAAAAAAAGACAAAAAATTTTAAATAAAATAAAATGCTGAATATGTCCTGCTCAACGTGCTTCCGGCACTTTGTCTTGCTGGGTGTCCCTCACAGCCGCCAGGCCGTGTGCGACGGACGCTGTTAGGCTACGTGAAATACAGCAGAGAGACTAGGAAATGGGCTGTGACCTTGACCACCCATGTGTTTAAACCCAGGCCATCCCACTTGCTAGCTGTACAGCCTTGGGCAAAGCACCGCACTTCCCCACATCTGCTCCTTCTCCCTAAAACTTTGCAGGGCTAGGCAGTAAGGCAGCAAATAGGTTTTCCTCGTGGATGCACGGTACTTTGCGCATTGTCTGGCTTATAGTAATCACTCAAAAGGAAAAAAAAAAGTATTCCTAACATTCCCTTGAGGCCTGCAGATACCAGGCTGCAAGCCCGAGGTAATGTGAGCTGCTGAAATGTCTGGCTCACGGGCCTTTTCCTGAGAACATTCTGTACGGGAGCCTGTCCAGGGCACCTCAACCTGGCGGTCCAGCCGAAGGGGCCGTGACCTCTGTGACCCTCACTGCACAGGCAGCCCTGTTGCTTTCGTAAGAGTGTTTGAAACTTCTTGAATTTTTTTTATTTGCTCTCAATTTATTTTCGATTATTCTAACTCATTGTTTGAAAGCTTCCATTCATAAATGGTATTATTTTGTTGTATTTTATTCTTTTTATAAATTGATTTTAGAAAGAGGAAGGGAGAGAGAGAGACATCGATTTGTTGTGCCACTTATTTATGCATTCACTGGTTGATACTTGTATGTCACGACCAGGGATTGAACCCATGACCTTGGGGTATCAGGACAATGCTGTAACCAGCTGAGCTATCTGGTCATGGCTTTATTTTATTCTTTTGATTTGCCTTCTACTTTATTTTAAGCAGTTCATCAATTTACAGTATATACATATTTTATTTTAATTCATATACTTTATATTCTTTTCAAAGCCTCCACAATGCCTTCATTTTTATCGCAGTCATTACATTGTAGCTTTAATTTCTCCATACTTCTTTCCTTGTATATTTTTGAAATTGCCATTTCTAAAAACTATATGAACCTATACTAACACAATGTTAGGACAAGGTCATCTGTTAAAGCAAAGAAGTCTCAGGGACCTTTCCTCCTCCAGTTTGCCTGAAAGCGCCTGGCCGATTGGAGGCTCCCGGCGGTGGCACATCTCCTGCGACGAGTGACGTGTTTGGTGTTTGGGACGGGAAGCTGTACCACTTCCGAGTTGACCCGTGAAAACCAAAACAGAAGCCGGAGCCTGGCGCCCCCGGAGCTCCTGTCTCCCGCTCACAACTCCTCCCCCCCATGCAGAAGGCTCCTGATGGCAGGGACCGGGGTCCACTTCATAAGGTAAAGCTGTGCATTAATTTAAGTGGGCTTCTGTTCCTACAGAATCAGCTGGCTGAGACACAAAGTATTAAAGGGACAGGTGTCCTCAGAGGGGCCTGCACTCAAGGTTGCCCTTGGCTCACACCTGGAAGCTTGGCCAGTAAAAACTCCCACGCTGACATCAAACTGCCCCTAATGACAATTCGGTTCAGCAGAGCCGCACCCGCGTCCAAGCACACGTGAAGGTTTAGGCACAACACCTGCTTTCCCTCCTAGAGTCTGGGGTTGTGGTGTATGCTGGGTAGAGGGTGCTGCTAGGACCACCCCCAACTTAAAAAAAAACAAGTTTGGGCGCCTCATGTCTAATGAGCTTCAGTGGTAGACAGCACATCACATGGGCTCTCACCACCAGTTGCTGAAGGAGGGACCCCTCCATGACCCCTCGGGAGAGGACGCTGGGCAGCCCGAGCCCGGCTCCCTGCAAACCCCACCCAACACCTGCTTCCTTCCCGGGACTCACTTTGCCATGTGCCCTTTCACTGTGCGCAGTCTCAGCTGGGAGGGCGCCTGGTTTTTTGTTCATTATTATTACTGTTAGTGTTGCTATTACTTTGTGGTAAGAACTTGGAAGGCTCACCCTCTTAGCAATTCGGCAAAGGGCACACAGTTTTGGGCACGCACAGCCTACTCTCCGGCGCACGTGGAGCCTGGAGCTCACGGCAACGCACAGCATTCTCCTTCAGCTTCTGAGCCGAGCAGCGGCGGCCCCCACGAGGAGCCCCGCGGCGGACGGAGGTGTGTGCTTAGCGTGCGCTTGCCCGGATGGAAGGGACCACCAGCATCCTCCGAGAAACCTTTTTACCTCGGCCTAAGTCCCAGCACCAGTTGGGACTCAAAATTTGTGCCCAAAGCCCTCTTTTGCTGCATTCTTTGAAGCCATCATAAATCCTTTGGAAAGAGAGCCATCATATAAATAAAGATACATTTGTAAAAAAAAAAGGGGGGGGAGAGGAAGGGAGGGGAGGAGGCGGCGGTGGTGGGGGGGATGAAGGGAGATGAAGAAGTACAAACTGGTACCAGAGTCATGGGGATGTGTAAGTACAGCATGAAGAACAGAATCAGTAATATTGCTGCAGCGACGCACGGGGCCAGGTGGGGACCTGGATTGAGGGAGGGACCACTTGGTCACCTACACGAGTGTGTGTCTGCTGTGCTGTGCACCTGAAACTGATTTTAAAAAGTGTTGAATGCAAACTGCAACTAAAAAATAAAATTGAAAAATAAACTCAAAGGAAAAAAAAAACATCTGTTGGACACTTACCCTCCATCGAAAGCTGAACGTAAGTGAAACGTTGCAGCTGCTCTCCTTTCCATGGCCACCCCCTTGTCCCCGTTTGCAGATGACTTTTTAAGAAGCCCCTGGCCAGCTGCATCAGACCAGAGGAGGAGCCAGGTGGGGGGAGGAGCCAGGTGGGGTGTGACTCATCTCCAGTTGGGGGTGGGCAGGTTAAAGCAAGATGTTGGGAGGGAAAGGGTCAGTGCACTTATGTTTACCAGCTCCAGATCACGTGATCTGCATTGAAAGTAGGCTTTCAATATAAGTCCTACTCACACTCACCAAAAAAAACCTTAAACTCTCTAGCAAAGCTATTTTCCTCCTAATATGGTTATCATAATTGGATCCATAGAAAAGCATTGGGTGGGAATATTTTATCACTTCAGTTCAACTCAGAATAACTTCATGCAATGATTTTCCACTCTCCTTACAACCTGTAAGTGAAGGACTTTCATCTCACGGGGCCAATGACATCTTGCTGTAGTGGGAAGTCTCCCTCATTTGTCTTCAGAGATGACACGTAGTGACCGGATTCTCGCTTTGCTGAGTGAGGCCAGGAAGACCAACATACTGCAGCATCGTGAGCTCGGCCCACGAGGGCACCTCGGGGAAGAACAAGCCCTCATAGGACCCAAACACCGGAGTCCTGCCCAGCTTATGGACCAACATGGGTCTGCAAAGGAATTTGAGCATACAACTTAGCACGTCACTGAGGAAAGCATATGAGAAGACCAATTTTGAAAATACATTTGTAGAGTTTAGTGTCGGTGAATTCATGTTCCTGCCATGGTTTGAATCATAGCTGAATCCATATATTGCTTCCCCTCTCCAAGTGTTTTGATATCTATGAGTGAGAAAACCTTGTAAACTCAATGGCCAGTAGGTGAGAAATTCATTAGTACTAGTTAATTGATTTCTTTACCTTTTTTTTTTGTAAGAACTAAATCTGTTGGAAAAGACTTGCAGCCCTTTTAGACAGGTTCATGCATTCACAAGAAATCTCCTGAAGATGTGGTCCGATGACAACCTCAGGACCCAACTGTCCCACACAGTGTGTGGTGAGGACAGCTAATTGGCAGATTCCCAACTCAGGGGGTGAAGCTGTCTTTCCGCCCACGACCTTTCTCATGTGAGAAAGGACGACCCTCCGAGCAATCATGACCCACAGAGATCCAGTTCAATACGTAAGGTATCACCCGTGCTTCCTTCTCCCCAGCGGGTTTCTTCCCCGTGTGTCACAGAGTAAATGACCAAGCAGAACCCCAAATGCTGACCATGAGCAGTGCTTTATTAACAGGAAGGGAAATGACGGAGAGAGAAAAAGAACCAGAAACTGACATCATCTGAAATTCAAGTACACGATTTCTTAGGGCTCACTGTCGTGGATTTCAGGAAATGACCGCACCCGGGAACCCCAACAAAAGATGGACTGAACATCGGGAACGATGACCTTGAGGAACCCAGTGGAAGGCACCGACCAGATCGGGTCAAATATAAAATTATAGACAGACTTCAGTACCTGAGTACTTCAAAACCCAAATTATCAAAGCCAGGGAAGTATGAATTGCATAAAACTTTTATTATTTATTAGCAGTGTATTCTTCTACACTTTAAAATAGAACAAAATATCTTTTGGAAAGTTAAACTATTCATAACAAAATACATATCAAACAATTTTTCTTATTGCAGTAGAATTACTTTGCTATATACTTTCTATATTATATACATACACTTCTTGGTCAGTCTATGTATGCACATGTGTATAAAACCTTAAGACACACACATGCAAATACATACGACTAACACACATCAGGATGCCGAATTTACAGTAATCACTGCAACAGCTGCACGCAAGTTAGGGTTCGCGGAACTAACCTGTCTCCGCAACTCCCTTTCCACGTCTCAAATGTCGTCTGAGTTACTTTTCAATGATCATTTTTTAGAAAAATACTATCATCGGCCTATATAATTCACCAACTTTTTTTTACAATAACTCATAATAAAATATTTCACTATTTCAGCTTCTAAAAAGGTATACAATTTAATCCCACAATCTGTGATCCCTAAAACGTACATTTTTCATGAACTTAGTGCAATTGCTTGGTGCTGTCGTGCCTGAAGGTCCAGTCAGCCGACCTGAGTCAGACATTCATTCAAAGGCCTGTCTGAAAACGTAAAACACCCAGAAGCGTGTGCGACGGTCTCGAGGTACTCTCTCCTAATAAATACATTATAAATAACCCAGCGGGGGAGAGTGAAGCACTTCATGGGAATCCATTAAGCGACATGGAGAACCAGGGTCTGGGGCTCCCCAACCCCCCACAGACAGGAGGCCTCCAGGCTTCGGGAGGCCTGAGTGTGAGACCACACTCACGTGTAAGTGCCACGAAGGAGTCCCTTCATTTTCACGCTGGGTTTCTGACAGGCTAGCTCTGTGCCGAGGTTTCCGACCTCTTGGAAACACACCTCCTTGAACACACAGAACCACCCACTTAGCAGCGTCCTCTTCAGTTTCTCCCTCGTGGAGTTGAAACCAGGGCCTGGCCACGTGAGATCACCGGCAGCCATGGGCTCGTACCACGGGCAGAAATCCCTCGGGCTGAACAGCCCGTTTGAGAGCAGGGAAGGAACACAAGCATCTGGAATGTTGAGTCACTTCATGGAGGACACCTTCGGGAGGAACACTCAGTGAATCCTCGTCTTCCATGGGATGTTAAACGGAGCTGTAGCCCCCGAAGACACAAAGCTGAATGGCTCAGCAACAAAAACAAAGGGGGGAAAATGGTCTCCAGAAGCCGGATCCAGAGACTCTACTCTTGCTCGAGGTAAACTTGGAGAAACTCCGCACGTCAGACGGACTTCCTGAAAGAATGAACCGCCCTGCCACCTTCGTAGTGGGAACACCAAACCCACTTTCCAAAAACTTTCTCCCCTTTTCTTAACAGAGAGGAAGTATGTATTTGTGGTAGACAAAAACCATCCTAACCAAATCCAAAATACAAATTTTTGGTAGCAAACAGCAAGAAAATCTAAGTCAAAATATAGTCTAGCTTTGACATAATTTTATATATTTATAAATTTATCAAAATAGGCTTTTGAAGTTCACCAGACATACACAATGTAACACTGTACACGTAAATGTAATAACAGGTGTATTACCACAATACATTAAAAATAGCCTTTCAAAATACCAAAGTCAACGTGAAAACTGTCTTAAAAAGTGTGGACGAACAGAGTCTCAGTGCACAGACAGTAGTCGTGGGCCCGGGCAGCCCGGTCTCAAGTCTCTCGCAGGTTTCTAGTGCTGGCTGGGGGCCTGGGGAAGAAGGCGGCCAGTCCTCCGGCACACAGGGGGCGCTCTCTCTGCAGGGCTCGTCCAGGCGCGTCTGAGAGCAGCTCTCACCGGAGGGGTGAGGTCTTAGTAATGGACATATTCAGACTGAAGGGACTGTGCAGGGAGAGATACAAAGTGAGGTTACATTCCGTCCCCATGGCGCTCCCAGCACATCCCACAGCTTCCTCCTTCCACACCAGGCAGTCTGGGTCGGTTCGATAGAAGATAAATAAAGCAAACTAAGAAAAAAAATGAGGGAAACAAAGCACTGGCTAAGAATGAGATACTCAATGACAAAAGTCATTGCAAGAAGTTTCTCTTGTAAAGGGCTTACTAATTTATTAACATGATGGAAGATTGAGCAGTACTTAGAAACTGGTAACACTGAATGTCCTTCCCTGCTTTCGTGCACTACTGTGGACTTTTACTCAAAAGTATTAAATACACTCGTAACTACACTGAAGATGATCACACTATACTTGAGGAATTTATTATATTTTTG
The DNA here is from genome assembly GCA_004024845.1 of Tonatia bakeri. Taxonomy (NCBI): domain Eukaryota; kingdom Metazoa; phylum Chordata; class Mammalia; order Chiroptera; family Phyllostomidae; genus Tonatia; species Tonatia bakeri. The sequence goes on from PVIA01003816.1 coordinate 131,709, forward strand.
AGTGTAATTGAATACATATCACCAGAATGTTAATGCTTCTAATGCAGTAAGTAGAATTAGCAGTCATTTAAATAAATTCCTTCAGACCCCAAAGCATGTGTGCTGCAGAGTCTGGCGGCCCTATAAAACAGCAGGCGAGGTTCCGGAGACGTGAGTAGTGTGCAGCCCACCCTTATCACCTTAGATGATGACACACGAAAGGAGTGTGCGGGGACAGGTCGTCAGGCTGCGCTGAGAGGGGACAGAAACCAGAGGACACAGAGGAGGAGACAGTCTGCCTAACAGTTATTTCTGGGCAGAAACCGCAGTTAGAAGGAAACACAAATCTGTCTCACGGCGACAAAATGGCTTGTACAATCCTTCTAATCAGATTCCAGGGAACTGGACTCGCTCCCACGGGCCCTGCGCTCCTCCCCCAATATTTATTTTTCACATTGGTAGGCAGCATTTTATGACTCAGTCTTATCATTTCTGAGACCAGTCCGTTTTGTTGATGGCACAGGGGTCCGTACAAAGGAATCTGTCCATGTGGCAAGTAATTTACAAAAGGATCCAAACCACTTCCGTTCAGCCTCAGAACCCCAAAACTTTACATCCTACCATCAGCCACTGACTCAGTAAGTCTGTCAACCCCGTGAGTTGAAGGGTGCATGGTCCCGGTGCCCACCCCGGACAAAACACCACCGTCTCAGACAGACGTAACATGAACAGACACGGGTGCCCACGTGAGATGGCGATGGGCACAGGTGAGAGCGACACCGTGCACAGACGATTAGGCGAGGAGTTGTCGGGGACAGTTTGGGGGGAGTGGCTCTCGAGGCTGCCAGTTTCAAGAAAAGAGGTGACGTGTTAGAGCTCCTAAAAGAATGGAAAAGGGCTGGCAAGCCTCCCACAGGATGTGGTTTATGCCAAGGCTTCGGAACAGGAGAGAGACCAGGATGAGGGCATTATACCATAAACACCTCTGACCGCACAGAGAGTAGAGGAGGAAGGACTTCGGGGAGGCCCGTGAACCTGGTCCAGGGCCTACCCACATCCAAGTTGTCACCTGGCAGGCAGACCTTAAAAACAGAGTAGTGCTTTTCTAGCTGGTTTTCCCCAGCTCCTCTGGAGCAGGCACAGCGGGCAGAGCCAGGCAGTCCCCCCGCCCCAGCTGCCAGAATGTCACACAGGCACGTTCTGTCTACGCCGCCCGGTGCTTTCGTGGGACTAGCCAACTTGGGCTTTTGTTCTAGTTAGAAAAGTTATTCATGCTCCCACTAATTATAAAGTTCCTCAGACTGCTTGTCAATTTAGCACAGCGTGGCCTGGCAAGCCGCCCCAAGTTCCACTGCTCCCCAGTAAACAGAGATATGGCAGATGACAGGACACCGGGGCACATGACCACTGTTGAATCAACTTCCTTCCAGGGCAAAGTGTCCTCCTACATGCGCACCAGTAGACGGAGGATCAATACGTGTGTGCGCAGGTATTCTCTTATTTTAGGGGCTCCTGCCACCCCTGACCTGGAAAACCAAAATGGCCTCCAGTGAACAGCTTGAAGGATTTGTCACTCGTGTGAACACAGGGCAGAAGCCTGTCCTCCCACAGGGCGGAGGCCCTAGCCTCTGGCTGGTGTTTGACCCAGCCCCCAGGAGAGCTTCCCACAACCCCTGCTGCGTCCTCTGCCCCCACCCAATCTGCACGTGAACCTCGCTCGTGAACAAAGGGAGACGGGACTAGGCCGAAGGAGGGGCCTTCTCTTGGCATGCTGGTCAATCCACTCGACAGATGGTCACTGCACACTGACAGTGCACATCGGGCACTGGTGGGTGAAAGTACGGCCTCCAAAGCTCTGGGAACAAAGAGCACACCAATGGTTCCTTCGCGAGCAGAGAGAATAACGTTAAAGGACGAGAGAGGTCAGTGAAAAGGTCAGCCCACCTTTCTGACATAGGCATTTCTGAAACAAATGAGCTTTCTTTCATTTTCAATCTAAAACAAAAGTCCTGACAGAAGAAAGAATCGTTAGGGCCCACCAGGACTCCTCACTTAAAAAGACCGTAACTACTAGTGTGAGGCCTTGTCACTGAAGAGGCATAGCAGTAACTTGACGGTGATATTTAGATTTCAGGCACTGCAAGCTGATGTGAGGGCTGGACTGAGGGCCCCTCTTTATTTACTTTCCAATACACTGTTATCCTCAAAGTTACCAACGTCCCAGGAAACACAGGAGCCAGTTCTCAGCATTCTGAACTTTTATGCTAAAAATGCCCAGGTATTTGGCACTCCATAAGCTATATCATTACTGCTGTGGATTTTATTATTCAAAAGTTCACTGACTGAAGTAAAACTCTGGAATTCTTAATCAACTAGATATATTACTTAACTGGTCAATTATTCTGGTATAGATACTTACTGAGTACCGTCAGTAGGTCAGGCATAGTTTGGAACATTTTATGTGTATTAACTCATCCAGTGCCCCAGGCAACTCGTTTTACAGATGAGTAAACTGAGGCACAGATGGACTAAAGTATATAACCTGCCCGAGATCTTGCAGCCAGGCGGTGGCAGAGCTTGTGGCGTGAACCCTGAGGTCTGCACCCCCAGTCCCAGCCACCCAGGGGTAAAGCCTCAGGCCGTGGACAGCACCGTCCCGGGCTCACTCACGCAGTCTGCTGCACACTCTCTGTCACCCTGGCAGCAGAACAATAGCCTCAGGTGTGATCCTGAGTGAGCGAGGAGTCACTACATTACTTAACCAAAAGTGATGTAATATTTATTGCTGTAGAGGAGATAATATGCAATTAAAATTATGTCCAATAGGACTGAATCAACAAAATTTTCAGTATTCTGAAAAGAAACTGTCTTCATAAAAACACACATGATTAAGTATTTTGATTAAAGTTTTCATTATGCTTTGCCAATTTTTTTATCATTGCCATAAGAATTAATACTTAACGCATCTTAAATGCTAAAAAAAAAAAAAAGTTGGGAGGAACCAGCGATGACAATGAAAATGAAGGAAGTGAGACTTGGGGCATAAATATTTTACCAGGCAGCACTTATTTATATAATCCAGAGATTTTAATTACTCAAACAGAATGTTCAATTTCAGGTGAACAGTAAGTTCAACAAGGTTATAGTGAGTGAATAGCAGATCAAGTTTATCATGAATATATGGCATTTTTACAATATGCATGCCATAATACAGCAACATGCAACCCAAAAAATAAGAGTGAAATTAGCTCGCACTTGCAGCCCCCAAAATTGCTATGTCAAAACACCAGCTTCCAGCAAGAAGCCGAGAGCAGTTCAATCTGACATGAAACAAGCCTGGGGTGAGGAGATCAAGACAATCTGTTCTGCTCTGGGAGTGCGCTGCTCATCTGTTCTGGCAGATGTGGGCAGTGACTTCACAAATGCAGCTCTTCCGGGGTGTTTCTTTTTTAAACAGCCCAGTTACCTAATCACGGTAGAAAAACATCTAATAATGATAGATATAATACTGATGGATCGTTCATCAGTAAAACTACAAGATGACTATCTATCAAAAACAGAAAACTGTGAGGAATAATGAAAGACCGAGGTCTTTGCCAGCAAATCAATGAAATGCTATCTGCACGTGCAATGTCCTTGAACCAAAGGGCCCTATGACCCGGAATGGTGGTCTCCTACAAGGTCAACATACTGACTCAGAATCACCATGTGCTTGGGCCTTGTCTTTTTTTTTTCTGCATTTGCCCATTTTTCCAAGTCCCTTAAGGGAGAAAAAAATAGTTCACTTGCTAACCTTGATTTGAGTTCTATCTACAGAGGCAAAAAGCACCTTAAAAATTGTTTCGTTTTAATGGCACAGGTAATTAAAAGTGGGGGAAGCACACGTTTGGCACTATAGTACCTTATTTCATACTTCACGCCAGTGTTTTACGTTTTAACGAGCAAATGGCAGAAGTAAATGCCTCTACAGTACCCGCCTCTTTCGGGTTCTGCGGCTGGGTTTCCAGCTTTTTAACTGCTTCTAAGTTAACGACACACAAAATGGGAGGGCTGCTAGTATTTCCACAAATGTGGTTTGGCAACACTGAAAGGCTCTGCCTTTGCTAACACAGCAACACTTCTCTGGTAAAGCTAGGAGAAACAACCGAATGACAAAATCAGCTCGAAAGAGAGGCACACGTTTTTCTATAGCGCTCCCTAAACATTTCAAGGACCCCAAGAACAAGCCAGTTTGGGTTAACAAAAATGCTACATAAAACATCCTCTCACCTTCCTGCGTAACTTCTAACAGATCCCTTTTCTCCCCCCGGGGGGGTCAAATCTGTGCTGCTCAGCCGTCACAAAGCTCGACTGTTTGATGACGGATGGCTGACACCCTACCCGGCTCGGCCAGCATCACAGGGTGTCTGCAGTTCAGCTGAGCACCAAGATCACACTCACGTTTCTCGAACACGGTTCAGTTTATTTCCGGAAAGCCACACTGGTTGAGGGGAAATACACAAATGCTCGGATGACTGGAGAGTGAAGCTGAACCTGAAACCTTGGCCTGCTCTCCCTCGGGCTTCAGAGGCGACGAGGATAAGGCTCCCCTGAGCACCTCCTCCCTTCACTCCACACTCATGAACCTCGTTCTCTTATCCAAGTTCTAGTTCAGTAAATGTTTATTAGGTGCCTACAGTACTGTGGGACCTGGGAAAACCACCAGGAGAGAGAGAGAGTCGGGGACCAGTGACCGAGAGCGCCGTGGGGGGTGAACACAGTCCTGGGCGAGTCCCCGGGAAAAGGCATCCTGCCCCACGGGTCACAGATGCTTCACTGGCAACTGACTGTGAGCCAGGCCAGGAAATCCAGCCCTAGCAGGGTCGGGGGAAAGCTGGGGAGAGGGCTGGGCTGAAGGCAGGGTGTCAGGCAGAGCACAGGGCGGGCGAGTGTGGCCGGGCGGGGAAGGCCCTGACTGGACGCTGTAGGTGGGCCAAGGGGATGCACTGAAGGGTCCAGAGCCAGGAAGGATTTCACCCCGGTGCCTGAGACAGCTAACTCGGGCAGCAGGAGAGACCCAAGCCCGGGCCAAAGGTGTTCAGGGCCATCCCAGCAGTCTCAGAAGACCTCCACCGGCAGGGGCGGTGGTGGTGAGAACGGGGGACCCAGGTGGGCAGAGCGGAGCAGGAACCGGTGGCCCCTGGGGGCTGGATGTGGTGAGGGACAGGCAGGCAAAGTTTCAGAGATCATTCCAAGCCTTGGGGAAAATAGGGAAGGGGCCAGTGGAGGAAGACCAGCAGGTAATGATTTAAGGGCAGAAAAGAAAAAAAAAAACGGGCAAATACCATTCCAAAAGTCAAAAGGGACAAAAGTAGCAGGGATGGGGGGAGGTCAATAGTGTCATATGCTGCTCGAAGACAGAAGAATGAGGACTAACAAGAAGCCATCAGATCCGGCCCTAAGGAAGTCAGTGGCCACGTGGGAGAGACTTAGAGACTTTCAACGGAGTGGGGTGGGGGGCACCTGTCTTGCTCCACGTTCGCAGCATTAAATTTTTATTCACAAAAGTAAACAGATCGCTTAAAGTTTCCTAATAAAAATATGGTGGCACTACTGGTCACATACTACTATTTAATGGTACCAGTCCTCTGATGTGCGTTCAAGCGTGGCGGCTGCCCAAGGACCCCTGCCGAGGTAGGAGCTGCAAGCAGCAGGTAGGGCTCAGACCAGCACCCCCACCTTCAGGACTTCTGCCAAGAGCCGTCATCCCCGGGACCTGCAGAACTACCCTCACCAGATCGGGTCTGATGGAGTCACTCCAGCTCACCCAGCGCCCACAGCTCACGCTGCACCTCCCAGGGTCTTCAGCTCAACCTTCCCACTGCATCTTTTACCGCCCCCGCCACGGTGGTCCTGGAATACTCGCTGCTCTGGCCAAGATACCAGCGAACAGCGCGAGCACTGTCCGTGAGCACTGAGCAGTCATCACTGCCACCCCATCACCAAGATATTGTCACCACAGTCACACAGACCCCCTCCCCCCAAAGTACACCCTCAGATGTCTGTGGAACACTCACAGAGTAAATAAGTTGCACTCTTTATCTTAAATAGCCCCTGGGAACCATGCAGACTTCAGGGTGCACAAGACCTGGCACTGCCCTTTGTTGTCCTCACTCCCATTGTTATTCCCCTTGCAGAGGGGTTCAGTCACTTGCAAAGGATGCGCCACAGGAAGTGGCAGAGGCAGGCTTTGAACCAAGGTCCACCTGCCCCCAGAACCCAAGCCCTTCACTACCGCACCGAGGCTGCATCTGCTCCTACTGCTGCTGAAGCAGCCTCTCCTCCTCTTCCTCTCGTGGTCACTGGGTTCCTGGCAGGCTCCTACTACCCTCCAAAGCCCGATGACACTGTCACCCCTTCCCCACAGCTGTCCCTGACCCTTCTCGGCAACATGAGGTCTCCTGTAGCTCTCCCTATTGCAGCTCGCCCTCCCATTTAAACACGGAACGCAGCACAGACATGACAACACAATCAACACCTGCTTTTTGGCGTCAAATGGACCTACGTTCAAATTATGGCTCCACTACCATGTATCTGTGGCTCGATCTGAGGCACAACATTTAACCCCTCGAACCCCCAAGTGACCAATCTCTACCACGGGAGCACAGTTCTTACCACTTTCACTCAGGCAAACACCCAACCACCCCTACAGCCATTCAGGAAACTCCTTGATGAGTGCCAACTACACGCTAGGCTCAGAGCTCACAACTGTGCAAACCGGAGGCCTCGGCCCTGCCCGCCCGCAGTGACGGCCTGGCGGAGGCTGCAGCCCAGCGAACAGAGGACTGCCATGGACAGTGGGAGGGAAAGAGGAGATGCTAAGACCACTAAGACGGAGGTGACAGGGAAGCCCCAGGCCCCGCCCGACCTGGGCTCCTGGGGTCAGGAGAGGACGGTGCAGATGAGCGTCCAACTTGGTGGGACGTCTCTTCAAAATAAAACAGATCCAACACTCAAGACAGATACCTCAAGTGATCTCAACCTAATAAGACACTTCCCCCCACCCACTCCATCGTCACATGGCACTCCTTTCCAAGCATTCGCAGCCTCCTCCGGGTGTCAGAGAGGGGGCACTGAGTTCTCACGGGGTCAGCGCTTGCAGATCACACCTTGCCCCTCGCTCTGCAAGGACCGACCTCCAGACCAGCCGAGGAAGCCAAAGAAATAAAAATAGGATCTGACTGTGCCTTAGCACCCCGTCCCAGCCAGAAGGATCCCTTAACATTTGCTCCTGTTTTCTGCGTGAAAGCAGTTCGTGACAGCACAAGGAAATCATTCCTGCATTTTTCTGGGGGCTGAACTGCTGCAGAGAATGAGAGAGAAAGTGCAGCTTTCAAAAGAGACGCTAATTACAGCTTTTAAACTATTAGGCTCCCTCAGAACACCTGTCACCCCCACCGTTAGGAGTTTCTGGGTCTCTCTCAAAGGTGCTGGGAAGGTGTTGCCGTACAGCCTCCCTTGTCCTCCCTAAGGATTTAAAAACACCGCGGAGTGATTTCCTCCTACTCCTTCAAGGGCCACATGCCTCACGTCTTCGGAAGCCTGAGAGAGGACCACGTTATTCGGACGAGAAACCCGCAGCTGTTAGAAGAGCTGCACTGGGCCAGCGGGACAGGAGCCTCAGAGCCTCTGCTTCACGCCACAGCACAGGGGTTTCCGTTTTAGCCTGGACTTCCTGCCAGTGCGCCGGCCGCGTGGGGCTGGGAGGCTTCTCTCTGCACAAAGGCAGAGAGGTTGTTTTTGTTTGTTTTTCCTTTGTTTGTTTGCTTGGTTTTTAGGCAAAGATAAAGGAGGGAGAGTCAGCTCTCTGTTTCCTGGGAGGGTCAGAGAAAGAAAGACACTGCCGCGCTGGCCCCCCACTATTTAGAGATGCTTTTCCTTCACAATCAGATGACAAATTCGAGAGGAAGAAGAGAGAACCAGCAGCAGCCACCCACACAGATGATTACTTTAAACTTAATTATTGGAAAATTACTCAGGCCAGAAAGGGGCAGGAGGAGGAGAAAAATGAGAAAACACAGACCGAGACCAAAATCACGTCACATACACACGGAGGGGTGAGGCAGTCAACACTCGTCTCGGGAATCCCACCAGCAGGGAGGGAGACAGAGGTCCGGGAAATGCAGGCCGTGCCCTCGCCTGCCGCCAGGGCCCTGCCGTCCCGCCCTAGGTGCTGGTGCTCAAAAATCCCACCGCGAAATCTGCCGGGGATTCATGCACCTCAGTTTCTCTGCGCCTACCACCTCTTCTAAAAGGGGAAATACCTGTGCTCAGGTCTAAGAAAAGAGAGTGGCCCTCACAGAGGGCATGAAAATATTGACGGGACACAATTTCTGCTGAGATCTGGCTTTTGGACCCAGGTATGAAAACATGCACCCATCGTCCTTTCCTATCTGAGCCACAGTCACTAGGAGGTAGGTCCTACTGACGCGCGTGCAGCCATACGGTGTGGGATTCGAGCTGGCAACTGCCTGGGTCCCTCATCTATGCAGGAACCCAAAATAATGTTCAGAAACATCCTTAGGAACAAAATCAGATGGGGAAATTGTATGAGCCAGAAAAGGACTGTGTGTGGACCTGGCCGGGGGAGGGCGTGAAAGAGGCCCGAGACAGGTGGGCGTGTTCTTGAGTTCTACCAACAAACGTGTGCACATGCACACAAATGCACACACACTCATATCCAAGTGCACACACGTTCACACAGCATCGTCCTGTTAGAAAAGCAGCTTCTCATCTGCCATCAGAGGAAAGACCTCACTCATGGTTACCCCTGGGGTTACCTCTTCACCGAGTGCAGGGGGCTGGGGGGTGGGGACTGGCACACTGCCCCCAGCAAGGCCCCTCCCCACCTGCAGAAACCAGCCTCCCCCTGGATAATCCGGAGGAAGAGAGCAGTGGCCACGAGGGTGACCCTGCAGCCATGCTGAGCCCCGTGGGGAGCCAGGGGGCCCCTCCCATGGGTCCACAGTCCCCCAGTCTGTGCAAGCTCTGTCTCCTTCCTTTCCTGTCCTTGTCCACATGAATCAGAACTCACATCCCCACAGACCTCGACTCCCTTTGCTGAGAGTGACTGACAGCAGGGGTGGATGGAGAGACTGGCCCGACAGGCCTCCCTGGGCATGAAGCAGGGGCTGGCGGCCTGCACGAAGAGCCCATGGGGTGGGGTGTTGGGCGAGCTTGCATCCCGTCTCTCACTCGAACCCTCTTCCCAACTCTGCGCTTTCCCTGCCCCTGCCCACTCCCTCCTCGCCCCCGTGAGCCTTCCTGGCCCCGAATTAGGTCTGGGTCAGCTCCCTGCCGAGGCCACAGGCTCCAGGCCTAACAGCTGGATCTGAGAAGGCACTGTTCTGCCCTCTGCACTCCGCACTCACCATCACTGCAGCAGGTGGGCAGAGGGATGGGAAACCCAGCGAGAACCCGCCCAGGTCACTCACGCGCCCGACAGGGGGGACAGAAGCCACGTCCTTCTCCGAGAAGCCACCTGACAAGCAGTGGGAGGAGAAGAGACAGGAGGAAGAGCCCCGGTGGAAACTGGGCGTTTACTTGGCGAGGAGCCGGCGGAAGGTATGCCTAGACGGTGTCACAGCACAGAGGGGTCAGAAGGCCTCCTTGGTGCTGTTGAACTTCTTGGGCGGCAGCCTGGGCGAAGGCCGCGGGGTGCAGATGTTGCGATCGGGGCTCTGAGGACCCTGAGCTGGTGTCTGCGAACTTACAGGGATGGAGCGGCTCAGGAACCGGGCTGAGGAGGAGGACAGGCCGGCGGGGTAGGAGGGCCGGAGGATGGCGGCGGCGGCCGCAGCAGTGACAGCGGCCTGCTCCTCGGTCTTGGCGCCCTGGGGGCCCGGCTGGCTGCTTGGGGTGCCCCGGCTATGCTGGTTGTTGTTGAGCTCAGGGTAATTCGGGTCAGGCACCTGGGAGCTGCCGTTGAGGAGGTTGGTGAAGGGGGCGGCCAGGAGGGCCGCCTTGGAGGGTGAAATCTTTCTGTTGTCCGGGTCGTCTGCAGCAGCGTTCAAGTTCCCGAGAGAGCTGGCCAGTCGGGAGTTTATGGAGAAGCTGGATGGGAAACATGCGGAGGGAACACAGAACAGACAGCAATGGGCACCAGGGCACGTGTCCAACACACACACACACACACACACACACACACACGCACATGACTAGGGGTGATGAGCACAGTTCTGACCAGGGCAACTAGGGACGGAGAGGCTCTGGCATCGCTCTGGGTGATGTAATAACACGTGGCCTTGAGTTAGACATGTTAACTTCCTCTGCCCAAAGCAGTTCATTGAGACCCAAGAATCTGCCTGAAACCCGAGACCAGAGACCTTGAACTAGACTATGGAGGTGCCGCTGGTCCTGAGGCCGGCAGTAAGGACATGCACACGCAGGGAGTAAAGAGCATGAGATATGACTCATACATATTTGATCACATGACCACACAAATTGTTCCTGCCCACCCAGGCTCCACCCAACACCCAGGGGAGACACGACAATCAGAAGTGCCCTTGTTATGAAATACAACTCAACTCTGTCTTCGAGTTGGACGACCTGCAGAAGGGGACACTGTGGGGGGTCCAGCCCTTTGGTGTCTCTGGGCCACACATTAAATACACAAACAGTAATGAAAACTGATGAGCAAATAAAAGGTTTGAAGTAAATTTCCGACTTTGTGTGGGGCCACATTCATAGCCATCCTGGGCCTCAGGCGGCCAGAGCACCGTGGATTGGACACCCCTATCAGGTGCCATCCACGGCCTTGTCCCTGGAATTCAAGATAGGGACAGAAGCCCGGAGGTCTCAGAGCCTTCTGTGGTCTCTCCCCTTCCCCCCGGCCCCTCCCCTCTGACCATCTCCAGCCAAACTCATTGCAGCTGGCTTCTCCCTCCTCCTGCCAGGACCTCGAAGAGGGGAGAAGAGTTACCTTCTTATATTGGCGCCTGAGGACAGGGAGCCTCTGTTTATCCTCTTGGCCGTCGCTGAAGGAGACGAAGCCACTTTCGAGGGCTTCAGAGTGGATGCAGACCCTTGCAGGGAAGAAGGCAACCTTTGGGGAAAAACATGGGCAAAGTGTCATGTGGACACTGTGCCATCTGGACATTCAGCGAGCACCTAGGACGAGATGAACTGTGAAGCACTGAAGAGGTCCCAGCAGATCCCAGTCACAGCGACCACAGCAGCCACACTGAGACAGTGGCTCTGCCACACAATGTCTAAGGACCTGGCGGATGTTAACTGGGCTAAGCCGTGAAGCAGTGAAGGCCTCAGTCCCGTTATGTGTGTGAGGAAACTGAGGCACAGCGGAAGAGCTCCTCGTTCAAAGTCACTCGGAGCAAGTGGCAGAGCTGGGATCGAGCCCGGGCCCCCAAGCCCTGCCCCTCACGACAATCCTACCATCCTCAGTCACTCCCCTTCCTTGCCGCTGGCGTTCCTGCACCTCGAGTCCTTGTATTCTCCATCTGCCCTCTCCTTTCCACCCAGCAACTACCCTAGGTGAGGGCATTGTTGTATTGTATCCTCAACTGCTGGTGGCACCTTCCATCTTATCCCCTAAAGCACTGATTCTGAATGGCCTCCAGTGAAATCTACAACACCTGACAGAGTCACTAGGGGGCTTAAACTAATTCCTCTTCCCTCTGGGCCCAAACTGCCTAATGTCCTTGGCCTGGCTTACGACGCCCTCCTTTGTCTGGTGTCACCGCACTGTGCAGGTCTCCATGCCCACGCCTGCCCTCTAGACAGAACGCCGAGCACCCTGCCCACCTGCACTCTCACCCCTGTCCGGTCTGTCCTTACAGGTGCCCCATCCCCACCCATCTCTTCCCTTCCTCCCCCACCTGACACACACCTACCGCTGCTCCTTTAACAGTGCAGCCTGCTGGTACCCCTCAGAGCAAGTCTTCATCGAATTCCTGGTGGGGGAGCATCCTGTCTCATCCTGTCTCTCCACACTAAATCGTGGCTTTTATGTCTCATTTCACTGTCTGCTATTTGTCTATTTCCCTTGACATAAGGTTCATTGGGAGCAGAGAACTCTCTCTCATTTCAATTCCCAGTGACCAGACTCAGGTCAGGTGTTTGGTAAATGTTTTCGGAGGGAACAAAAAGTGGGAAATAGACTTACATCCGACAGCCCGGGCCCAGATGTGGTAGAAAAGCTTATTTTCTCATAGATCCTCCTTCCCCATCCCCACCCCCACCAGGAGCTACGAGCTGGTTGACCTCTGAACCGAGAACCCCAGGAATGTTGTACAAAGATGGAGCTCCACCTTCTGCAGAAGTCAGGGCCCTCCCAGAACTCCCCCAAACACCCCTAAACCTGGGGCTCAGTGAGAGGCGAGACGTGAACCAGCTTCTCTCCATGGTTTCGGTCACACGTGCCTCCTGCCCACACCGAGCCCTCCACTGGATCCTGTCCCCTGGGGGTTCTTGTATGTTCAGGGGACATTTTCCAGAGAAAAACAGTAATTTCTCCTCTCCGAATGGAGGGCAAAGAAGAAACAGAAAACTAGAAAATAAAGTAGGGCAGCATACACATGCAAAAATGGGAAGGAGGAAAAACAGAAGTGTGACAAATTCAAGGCAAACTCCACCACGAGACTGGAAGGGCTGTGCCAGCAAATGTCGTTTGTCAGGGACCCTGCACGTGTGGCAGCTGGGGGTTCCCGTCACAGCCACACAGCCCTGCGCACAGCTCGGGAAAAGGAAACTCCTTTTCCTGGGGAGCGTGGTAAGTACCTCCCATTGGATGGAAAGGACCGCCATTCGAGAGTGCGACCCCGTGCACGGTGCACCCTCACCCTCACCGGCTTTGAGGGCTAGGGCGTGTGCCTCAAAGGTGGCGTCATTTACAAGGACTACGAACTATGGACCCTCGGTCACAGTACCTGAACGGCTGGGACATGGCCCTCGGGTGCCCCTTGACGTCATCCAACCTACAAAAACCAGAGACAGATGCTCAGGCATCACCGGGCTCACACAGCGAGCACAGCAACGACCAGACGGCACACACGGACGGAGTCAGAGCAGTGCACACATTAAGCTGGCGGAAGGGAGGGCCTCGCAGGTGGTTGTCGGTCTCCAAGCACTTTTATGAACCAGGTCCTAGGACCAGCGGGAAACCTACGGCAGTCATTCTGTTTCATCTGGACTTCCATGAGTTGCAAACTGCTTTTTACATTGGCGGTGGCACCGCAGCCACTCAGGGTAAAATCGTTTGGTGATGGTACTACGATGTCGTTAAAAAAAAAAAACTAAGTTCTAAAAACATGAGAAAATTTCTGGGAATGAAAAGAAAACAATAGAAAACAAATCGTACCAGAGTGAGCCTTCTAAAACCTGTGTAGTGGGAGCTCTCTCCCTGTTTCCCCGATTCACTTGCCAAGTTATATTCCAACTTCTCCCTTCCTTGTCCTTACGGTTTCTTAGGAATAAAACAGAGGTTTGAAATGGATTTTAACCAACAGAGAGCCCTTTCTTAGAGTCTGAGGGGGGAAAGTGGTGAGTAAGAGAGATCAGTGATCCTGAGCCCCTACATAATGAAGAGAGCACCGACCCGGAACAGTACAGGGTTGGAGCACCAGCCCCACTCGAATCCATCCAAGCTGAGGAGCGATCAAGCCTCCCTCACCCCCAGCATCCAAGCCAGGTGTGGGCGAGGAGGCGGGCCTCTCAGGTCAGCTCAGTGAAGCCTCCCGTCCGAGCTGAGCACCTGCCGCGGCCCCGGCCCAGCCCAGCTGCTCCGTGAACCGCTCCCTCCCCAGCCTTGTGGTGGTGGCTGCTGGTGGTTACAAAGCACCCGGCATGTGGAGACGCCTCCTCATCTCACTGCAGAGACCAATCACTCAGTCTGAGCCCACGAGCCTTTATAGCTCAGCTCTGGGCACCAGCTCTCAGAGCAGGGGCAACGGTGCGGTCAGCGCCTGTCTGACTGGAGTGTGAGTCCCCTAGGGAGCACGTGAGAACTGAACGGCCTGGGAGTGTGCTGGACGTTTGTCACACTCACACAACGTCCCTCCTGCTGTGTGTCTCTCGCTTCAAAGTCGGAGAAAGGCAATCATTTCCCGTCACTTCCCTTCGTGAACGCACCGCCCCACACATCCCGATAAGGAGTATTGAAGGCATTCAGATTTTTGCACCTGCACGGACCTGAAACCTTTGTTTTAACCTAACCTCAACTACCGGCAGCTTTCAAATGTTGGGGTCAGAAGGGAAGTCCCATCAACTGATCCTGAGGAACAGTCTCAGCGACATCAAGACGGTTTATAACTTCCCAGGCACAGGTGGGAACGGCTTATTGGACTCTCAGAAACAGAAGGTAAAGCTAGGGAGTGAGGTCTGCCCAAGCGTGGTGCTCAGTACCTTTCTGCACCATCAAGATTCAAACACAAGCCTGTGGGGACTTGCCACAGGAAGCCCCCTCACAGGAGGGGGTGTGGAATTCCACAGACACTGACCGCTTAGCAGTTTAAGGTGGTGTTTGCAAGCCTGACGTGCTCAAGTTAGCTTTCAGAAGCTTCTAAAGTCTAGCTCCTCCCCACCGTGGTAAAATAAGAAACACATGACACAAAACAGTAATAAACCAGAACACGAGAGGCAAAGCAGCACTTGAATAACGGTGCCCAAACAGAGGATTAGACGTTCTGTCCACAGGTGGAGCCACGCCGTAAGCGTGCAGGTGTGAAATGGACCCACCTGAACGCGCAGGAGGGCAAGGAGCGGGGCTGCCTCTGGCTCTTTAAGGCACGTAGTTTGTCTCCCTGGGTTATGCTGTTTTTCATCTCCACGTCCTCGTCATCTTCTAGAGAGTTCTGGAAAAGAGCACGTTCCACGGAAAGGTCGTTATGAATGGTTCGGTTTTATACAGACTTCTTACAAGATTATAGATCCTCTGTATACTTGGTATGTTTATCTTAAGTCACTAGTGCACGATGAATTTGGCATCACGCACACGCATACTGAAGGCCGCGTGGCCACCAAGGACGTAAAGTGCAGTGCAGGGAATACAGCCAGCGCACAGCCAACAGCAACAGCTGTGTACGGCACTGGTGGGCGGCCACTCAGTGGTGACATCAATGTCTACTCACTACGTTGTATACCTGAAATCCATGCAACATTGTAGGCCAACTCTAATTAAAGTTTTTACAGACGAATGCTCAACTGTTCAGCAATGAGCTATACTGGTCAAAGTCCCAGTCGGGGGGACAGAAGCAGGGCGACAATGAGAGCTCCCTAGAAGAGGCAGTGCCTCAGCTGGATCTTCAAGAAGGAAGCTGAGTAACGCAGGCCAAAGACCCAGCAGGCGTCCTGCCGGCCTCAGCCCCCAGCTCAGCGTCCCAGGGTCGTGTGACTCAGGTACAGGTGATGGTCCCTTAAAGAACAAGCAACTGGACGGCGTGCGCAGATGCATCTTACTCCTCCAGTCGCTCTGCCTCTACACACAACGTGAAGCCCATGTGTAATCCCTCAGCGGCCGGAGAACTCAGGTGGCTGAAGTGATAGCTGACGAGCGCCGGGGAGGGAGGGGCTGTGCGCCCCAGAGACGAGATAAAATGCAGCATGCTGGGCTGGGCCGGGCGATGAAGAGGGACAAGCTATCATAGAGATGGGGTGGGAAAGGGGAGTCTGAAGTAGAGGCACAAAAACAGAAGTGAAAGGACTGGAAGAGATGAAAATGCAATTTTTAGCAGGTTTCGATGATTTGGCTCGGAGGGGTGGATGAGTCATCTCTAGAGCCCTCTCCGGCTCCGGGATGTGGGTTGGTCAGGTGCACGCGCTGCGGAAAGGCAAAGGTGTCCTTTCCATGGTAAGCTGCTCCCGAGTGGTAACAAGCTTGGGTTTGACAGAGCCCCCAGGTCCGTCTGCCGTCCCCCTCACCGTCACTGTGCAGACCTCTGTCTGCTCCCCCATCGCCAAGCCACCGGGTCTCCCCCACGCCCCCCGGGGCGACCTCCCCACGCCAGATCTCTGAGCTGCCACCCAGGCAGATGACAGAAGGAGGCTCCCAGGTGGTGGCTGAGTTTGGCCCTGAAGCCGGAGCACCTGGGTTCACACGGCCACCCCGCTGGTGGCTCCGTGATCCTGGGCCGGCGGCGTTCCCGTCTCACCCTCAGTTCCATGCTCTGGGGGACGGGCCCCATTGGCGTTCCCAGTCCATACAGCTGTTGTAGGGACCAAACGAGTAACCCGCACCAAGTGCCAGAACAGTGCCTAGCGGGCACAGAGTAGGTGGGTGCTCTTTAGGTGGTTTTTGCTGCAGTCCAAGCTCTTCGTCTAACTCCTTAAATATCTGTACCTTAAATAAAGTGTTTTAATTCTGTCTTCCATTTTTTTATAACCCCAAGACACAATGAACCCTTCGGCCCCTGGGTGTCAAAATGCGCACTTCTCGCTGGTGCTAGTGGATAGCTCGGGTCGTTAGCAATGTCACGTCTGCTTGTCTGTTTTCTACGAAACTGGAAGCCTTCCTCACTCATTTGAGCAAGGCCGACACAGGCCCAGCAGGCTTGGAACAGACTCCTGAAGTCCACATCTCCATAGAGCACGCCCCCCGGTAGGGAAGGGCAGTAGGGACCGTGGAGGACAAGGCCGTATTAGACATAAAAATACCTACATAAACCAGGTGCTTAGCCTCACATCAGGCATAGTCTGACAGCACAATCTAAACCAGGAGTCAGACTCCCAGGTCTCCAGGTGGCCCAACCCTGGACACCTCTGGGGCCTCAGGCAAGTTGCAGATCTTGTGGGACCCCGCTTTCCGATCCACACACGAGGGGACCAGGGCAAATGATTTCAGGGTGGCTTCTAGCTCCAAAACGGTCCCTGTCCCTAATTCTGAGTCAGTCACTTTCGTTCTCATTCGGAGGTAGCAGGCGGTAGTTAGAAAAAATGTGGATTTGGAAAAGAGATACATGTGGCGTAAATCAGGTCTCTACCAAGGTGAAAACTCTGCTCTTCAATTTCTTTCCCATATGCAGAGAGGACGTTGCCCGAATCACCGGCGAGTGATAAAGATTGAATCAGACCTGGCCAACAGCTGCAAGTGGTCTGCTTATCAGAGTCTCAGTGTTTTTAAGCACTGCCCCTGGCTGTTCTCGACTGGGGCGGGGGCCTCGTTTCAGAAGTCCATGGTGACGAAGCTGAAGCTTTCTAGAACCACTTGTGACATGACTTATTTCTTCCACTGTCACGTTAAAGTATTTCTTCGTGACAGCTATTTCCATTTTCAAAAAGTCTGTTTAATTTCTGTTGTTTTGTAAACATTCGCCAAACCAGATGGCCTCCTGTATAATTGCACTCCTTAAATTACAGCTTTCTGCTTTTTAAGGATAATTGTTTTCCTCTCTTTCTGACGCTTGCTTTCGCAGTGGAAGACTCCATGCCCCAAATTCCGGTGCTCCCCACAATTCAGAGGGGGGACGCAGCTACGTTTTACGTGTTCCTACGCAGAGCTCGAGTCTTAAGGGGGCTCGCACATCTCCCCAAGGCAAACTCACCTCTCCGAATCTCTCCGAGTTTTGTATTTTGGAAAAGTTTCCACCAATAGACATGTCATCCAAGCTAGAAAGAATCTTGTTAATGCTTCCTTCACTGGACGGTCTGTTTTTCAGTTTGGACCGGAAAATGTCTCCTTGGACCCACAACGACGCCTGTTTCCTGCAAAGGAGAGAAAACGGAACGACCCGTCAAACGAGCTACTATCATGTCAGAAATACAAGGTCTTAGAAACAGGAAGGCTTGCAGAGAAACATTTACAAGTCAGAACGGGAAGATTTTAAAGTCTTAGAAGAAAAAGAAAAGTCTCTTTCTGGTGCCACAACAAGTTAACGTTCTATAAAAAAACACAAACCACCATCTTCCATTATGGGCCTAGACAGCCCCACATGGGGTGACTATCAAAGGTTCTCCGATGCTTAGAACGCACTGCACAGCAATAAAGGTCGTGAGCCCCTTTGTCTTTTGAAAGTGAATTTAAAGTCTTTAAGATATCCTGGGTGTACGCGCAGACTGGGAGTGCGGCGGTGTCTCTTGTCCCTGGTGGCAGATTATTTTGCTTTTGGGAAGCAAACCACCGAGAAGATTGCTGAGCTTGGGGTATGCAACTTGATGAGGTTGGCCTAATGGCTCCATCACACTCAACTCTTCTATTCACTGTAAAAATATGTGTTCAAAACAAACCCTCCCTTCCTTCCCAAAAATCTTCATAAAACCATGGAATAGCCTCCCTGACACTCTGCACCCTCAAAAAAAAAACCCTTGCTTTAATTTTTTCTTCCTCTAGATTATTTCCATTTTATGCTGTACCTGACATAACCCTTTCTCTGATGCTTGACTCTTATATTCATAGCAGAGTCCTCGACAAGCCAGGAACAGTTCAAAAACTAACTGCTAAATTTGTAAATGAATATCTTGGGCCTCTGGCCAAAACTCCTGGGAATAAAGAACTAGTTTCATAGGGAAAGAAAACTCAGTTCTGTCACAGACAGGAAAGTGTCAGATGAGTGGAACATAGAGAAAAGACAGGGCTACTCAGATAAGACGGAATTCCTGTCCCTCAAGAAGTTCCCAGTTTAGTATGAGACAAAAAAAAAAATCTGACATCCACTACTGAGGACCCATGACCGAGATCTGCTGAGGACCCGAGGCCGGGGCGGGGGGTGGGGGGGCTGCGAACTCAATGGGAAGGAATCAGAGAAAGCCGGGCACCCAGCCGGGCCTGCAGGGACGAGCGGGGCCGGGCCAGCACAGGGCGTTTGCCATGCCAGGGAAACGGTGCGGGCTCACAGAAACGGCAAAACCAGAGCGCTGCGTGTTCTGCAGACTGAGGTGGCTGAAGAAAAAGTGAGGGAAGAACTCCACATGTTTGGGAGAGAAGGCTGCTGGCTTTGGCCCGCGCCCATGCCGGGGCGTTCGGATTTGATCTCAGAATGGAAGGGAAATGTCCCATCGCTGTTTCGTCCACTCCTCTACCGACAGCTGCCCTCAAATCCGGGCCACTGTGAATAGCACTGCAGTGAACATATGGGTGCATGAGTTCTTTCGAATCAGTGTTTGGGGTTTCTTAGGATAAATTCCTAGAAGTGAAATCGGCTGGGTCATGATTTTTTTTTGAGGTAACTCCACACTTTTACTAGTTGGCCATAAAAAAGAAGACAATTTTACCCTTTGAGACAGCATGGACACACCTGGAGAGTATTACACTGAGTAAAATAAGCCAGTCAGAGAAAGACAAGTACTAGGTGATCTCACTCACACGTGGAATCTAATGAACAAAATGAACTAACAAGCAAAACAGAAACAGATCCATAGATGGAGGGCAGGCTGACAGCTTGGGGCTGGGGGGCCAACAAGAAGAAAGAGGAAGAACTCCTGGGCATGGACAACAGTGTGGTGATGGGGTGGGGTGCAGGTGGAAGAGGGTATATGGGGGACAAATGGTAATAGGAAAAAATTGAAATTTAAAAAAAAATTAAAAAAATTGAAGGGAATACCGTCTAAGGGTCTTTGGGGGGCATGGCGGGGACCATGATGTGGAAACAGAGGCAGAGAAGTTTGAGGCTTAAAGTGGAAAAAAAAATCCAACTGTAAATGTTGTAAAGTGAGGACTCGGATAGCGCAGCCGACCCAACAATGGAAATTACACAGTGACACCCTCCACACGCTCAGTTTAAAAGGCTCCTCCTGTCCCCTCACTGGAGAGACTTGATCTGACCCTGAATATTAACAACGAGCAGGGGTCAAAGCTGGTTTCCCGTTGCTAAGCAATGCGGCACATGAGCACTGAGGAAATAGCCGCTCCTCACGCAAACCCTTTCCACCCACTGGAAACCAGCCGGCTTTTGTTACGTCCATTGCTCCTTAGGAGCCTCCTCTCAAACACAAGCGAATCGGGTGTTTTTAGGTATTTAGCATTTGAAAATCAGGTGCTCTGATGAGAACACACCAGCTCAAAGTAAATCCTCTGGGATGCAGTACGTTTTCCGAGGGCACGCCCCTCCACCCTTGGAAACCACGGGGAGACACCCGCCTCGATGCAAAGCGAGCCTCGTAGAGCTGAGCGCTGGTGCTGGGGTCACAGTTTCTGACCAAGTCCCAGCCCAGGGCTGGCCGGGCCTGGGACCAAACAACGAACTTGGCCTCCCTAAGGGCCAAGTCACAGTTATGTCTAATGTTGAGCCTTCATGAGTGTTTTTCAAAATCTACTTTAGGAATTCCCCTAAAGAAAGTCTAGTCAGTAGCCTTGTTACAGACGCTCCTGGTTTGAATGCAGAGCAGGGGCGATCCCTGTGCCCCTCCTGCTTGCAGGCAACCCTCACCCCCCACTCCTGGAGCCCAACCCCATCCTACCTCCACAGCACCCCAACTCTCTGCCTTCCTCACCTCCTTCCTCCTGGGTCACACATTTTTCCCCTACGACCCAACCCTGTCCCAGGGGTCCACCCACAGCCACCATTTGGTTGTTTTTGTGGAGAAACCCAACCCACTTTTAACTTGACCTCCACCTCTACAGTGACCGGAGACCCAATCTGCCTGGGCCTCTCCGGGCCCAGCACCCCAGGCTTGCTGTGGAAGCAGAGGCAGCCACTGGGTGGGGAATACAATGGGCTGATGATATGAAGTGACTTGATTTCGAAGGAAGACGGACCAGAAAGCAGGACGCAAGTCTCGGGGGAGAGGGAGACAGGTGTTCAAGGAGAACCACTCATTCTTTGTACCAATGGAACATTTAATAGGGAGAGGGTTAGAGAGCATTTAGGAGGGTGTCGGGGAAAGCTCCTGACTCCGGAGCACACGGGAAAATGCAGCTAGAGGGGAAAGAAATGATTTGGGAGATTCTCAGAGGCGACAACTCGCTGAATCTAATTTAGGTAGAGGACCCCTCAATCTGAACCCTGGAGATCCCTGGAATCGTGACAAAATGCACACTTTACAACTAAACCCAATGCATTATTACACCTCCAGCCCTTCTCACACATGAAACCGCTCCATCTTCCACAGTAACTGGCATGAGTATTGCAAGATGAATTTCTGATGCCACCATTGCCAAAAATTCTTCTACACACCTTGTTTTATTCTTGCTCAGCCCAGAGATTCCATGCCACCTGACCATCAAGTGAATCAAAGGATGCAGCAGTAAGTATTGGAGAGCAATTCCTAATTTTTTAATAACTGAGTGTCACTGCCGAAAGGTAACTGTCCGGCATTGCTCAAATGCCAGCCTGCGCAGTGTGCTTGTTATTCTAACAAATAAGCCACAAAATTGTATAGTATTACTTTAAATTCTTCCGTTTCCAATATTTTAGACTTCAACTTTTTTCTATTTTAGGAATAGCAATTTCTTAAAGCTTTCAAATAGATTATTTAAGAAATTTAATGCACTTTCCTTGATCTAATGCACGTATCAAAAAAAATGTAAGGAAACAGTAGCAATCAATTACAATGAAAAACTCAAGCTGTTACTGTAAGACATTTTCAAGCCTTTTTCCACTTCTTGAATAGGTTTTCTTCATCTTGTTTTTGGTGACTTCCTGAAACAAAACACTGACTGAACGATTAATTTCTGATGTCACTCAGTTCAATGGCGGGATTTACCAAATGCTCGAAGCGCCAAACAGGAGGTGACGCTGAGCCTCGGGCCGTGTAGATGAGGCAGGTGGTGGCGACCAGCGTAGCCCTGGTGCTCCTGAGAAGCGCTGAGTCTCCGGTCCCCCCTCGCTCCCCCCCACCATTCCCCGCACCGACCGCCCGAAGCAGAGAATCAGAACCTGCGTTTGCTCAGGCAGCCCAGCCAAGCGCTGCAGACGGACTACGAAATGAGCATGCTCCAAGCTGTCTGACTGGACGCCAACAAACATCAGAACTGGGATGTTTCCGATTCCCGGATTTGGAGATCAAAGAGAGTTTAACCACAGCACTGTCGCTTCCCTCAAGGTGACTTCATCCAACATGGAAGCTCTGCCCCGCCCTGCAGAGACACAGCTCCGTGCAGGGCCCGGAGGGAGGTTCGGTGAGGTTTCTCGGGAGGAGATTTAAAAGTAAAGACAAGAGCCTGACGTGGGTCCCGTAAGTAAACCATTCCCATGAAGTGAAGGTCCCTTGGGCACCCCCGCCAGACCCCAAAGGCTCCCTTTCTGAGGAATGAAAGCCATAACGGGCATGCTCCAAAGGGAGGGCGGCAGAGCACCACGTGGTGAACCCCAGTGAACAGAACCAAACCAACCGTCCCTGTAGGCTGCCTGGGGGAGGAGGCACCGAGACCCGGCTCCGAAAGCAAACAGCAGTCTAGGCATCGCTGTGAGAACATGGAGGGCGTTTGGTAGATGTATCGGGGCTGTTACATTTTTAAGCTTAAGAACATCAGTTTTAAGTAGAATTAAAAAAAAAAATGCTTGATGTTTGTTTTGCAAACAGCTTTCTTTATAGCCCAGAAAAAACTTCAATAGAAATTTCAGACCGTCACAAGCAGAGGAGGTGTTCTGTCGATGACACAAATTCATCAGCTCACTAGGACACGAAAAAGCATCTCCGACTGCTGGAGAGGTTAAGGGGAAGGTTTCTTCAAGACGCGGACGCAGGACACTTGGACATGTTCTGGCGTTCGAGGACCAGCGGGGTGTGACTCGCCGCCTTCCCAAAGTCACAGGTCGGAATTGGCAGTCCCTAGCGAGCACGGACTGTCCACTTCGAACAACCCCTCTCGCCATGTGGTCGCGTCTGACAGGTGGAAACCCATCACGAGACGCGTCAGGCCGAGGAACGTGGCACCTGTTCGAGTCTCCGCGTCACTGCTGAAGCAGCTCTCCATCTGTTGTTAGCCGGTCTTCACGGCCTGAGACTGCTCTGCAGGGTCCCTGATGGGCACCAGGGACTGCTCAGCCTGTTCCAACCCTCAGACAAGTCCCCACCCCCTTTGGGGGACAGTCCAGTGCTCCCTCTTTTAGCCTCTCTGGCTCCAGTCTTCTGCCCCTGAATCCACGTGACTGATGGCTGCAACCCACTCGGCCCCAAACACCATGGGGATCGCAGGCACCCCCACTTCCAGTACTCCGTGGTAGAGGTCCGACCAGCAAGAGACATGCAGAACGCCCACGTTCCCACAAGGACCTGTGGCTCCGACTGGACATATCTGCTGACTCTCGACGCAGAGGGTCAATGTCTGCCCAGATCTGCTATCCACCCAATGCTGCCGTGACAAGGTCCCACACACTGAGCAGCTGGGCAGGACACGTGACTTTTGCACAGCTCTGGAGTCGGAAGCCCAATATCAGCTCCAAGCAGACTCCACTCCCAACAAAACAGAAAGGTTTGACTTTAAAAGACTGATGCTGTCAGGTATTTGTGAGTCCCTGAAGAACAGGAACTCGCCCACGTTGCCGATGGGAATGCAGACCAGCATGCCGGTTCTAGAACACTCTTTAGTAGCACCTGCCACAGCTGCGGGCTCCACTCACAGGTGAAGAGCCAACAGGTAGGCGGACCAACGACAGGAACTGGTCCGAGAGGTTCTAGACTCTCTGACTCCATTTATATATAAATACATAGCACTCTTGAAATGTCTAAATCTCTGAGGAAAAGCAGATCAGCCGTCCTTGGGAGCTGGAGGGGGCATAAAGGCAGGAAGGAGTGTGGCCATAAAAAGGCAGAGGGCACTGCGGGGGCTTCCTGGGGCGAGGGAAACATCCGAGTCTCGTGCCAGTGTCCTGACCTCGCCGTTCCACTGAGTTCTGCCGGATGTTTGCCTCGGGGGAAGGAGGTAAAAGGCATAGAGGAACCTTCTCCATGGTTTCTTACAACCCCCTGTAAATCTACCATTAGCTCAAAATTCTTATTTCAAAAAAAGCGTGTATCTCAGTCGTATCACAACACTCCTCTGGCCAAAACCCGGTGCTGACTCTTCATCGCTTGCAAAGGAAGGAGGGAAAGCCGGGAGGGCCGGGAAGCGATGCCGACACGGTCCCGTGGCCCTAAGGCGTGCCCCGTCACCCACGAGGTCGTGCCCCAGACACACAGCCTGCCCACGGAAGGCCCACCCAAGGGGTGGTCATCACTGACTTCCACACGGAGACGTTCCTGCACCTCAGCGTTCACAGACAAACACTCAGAGCCACAGTTTTGATTCACACCTGGGGAAATACCCCAAGTGTCCCTGCTTACATGTCCATACATGAAAAACACCTTCCTTTGCAACTCAGGGCGCCTTTGCTTCCTAACCTACTTTCTCGGCTCTTGTTCGGCGCTGTGGCAGAGAGAGGAGACGCAGCAGGTGGCGGGGAGGAGGATCGTGCAGGTGTGAAGGGGAGGGCTGTGGTGCCAGATGCCCCGAGAAAAGCTGGGTGAACTGGACCGGTGGCAGTCTCAGCAGGGCGCCGAGTGCCCCGTG